>JAXCGZ010011638.1:0-85535 GCA_037179515.1 Halocaridina rubra | reverse complement strand
AAGCCACGAGTGAGGTTGGGGAATCTGTAATATGAACATAGTGGCATTCAGATAGAATGCGTTCATTCCAAAGTATGGCAGATATAAGCTATAAGGTTGGATTCCTTTTAACCTTCTGTGGTGTAGTAGTAGCGCCTCGACTTAGTAATCATAAGTCCTGAGGTTCGAGTCCCGGTCGGGGTAAAAAATGATTCATGTTTTCACATATGTAATGTGCTTATTTGGTTATTTCATGGCAAGAATGAGATTGGGAATTGAATTAAATGCTAAAATGAAGCCACGAGTGAGGTTGGGGAATCTGTAATATGAACATATTGGCATTCAGATAGAATGCGTTCATTCCTAAGTATAGCAGATATAAGCTATAAGGTTGGATTCCTTTTAACCTTCTGTGGTGTAGTGGTAGCGCCTTGACTTAGTAATCATAAGTCCTAGGTTCGAGACCCGGTCGGGGTAAAAAATGATTCATGTTTTCACATTTGTAATGTGCTTATTTGGTTATTTCATTTCCTAGAATGAGATTGGGAATTGAATTAAATGCTAAAATGAAGCCACAAGTGAGGTTGGGGAATCTGTAAATATGAACATAGTGGCATTCAGATAGAATGCGTTCATTCCAAAGTATAGCAGATATAAGCTATAAGGTTGGATTCCTTTTAACCTTCTGTGGTGTAGTGGTAGCGCCTTGACTTAGTAATCATAAGTCCTAGGTTCGAGTCCCGGTCGGGGTAAAAAATGATTCATGTTTTCACATATGTAATGTGCTTATTTGGTTATTTCATGGCCCGAATGAGATTGGGAATTGAATTAAATGCTAAAATGAAGCCACGAGTGAGGTTGGGGAATCTGTAATATGAACATAGTGGCATTCAGATAGAATGCGTTTATTCCTAAGTATAGCAGATATAAGCTATAAGGTTGGATTCCTTTTAACCTTCTGTGGTGTAGTGGTAGCGCCTTGACTTAGTAATCATAAGTCCTAGGTTCGAGAACAAGTCGGGGTAAAAAATGATTCATGTTTTCACATTTGTAATGTGCTTAGTTGGTTATTTCATGGCTAGAATGAGATTGGGAATTGAATTAAATGCTAAAATGAAGCCACGAGTGAGGTTGGGGAATCTGTAAAATGAACATAGTGGCATTCAGATAGAATGCGTTCATTCCAAAGTATAGCAGATATAAGCTATAAGGTTGGATTCCTTTTAACCTTCTGTGGTGTAGTGGTAGCGCCTTGACTTAGTAATCATAAGTCCTAGGTTCGAGTCCCGGTCAGGGTAAAAATGATTCATGTTTTCACATATGTAATGTGCTTATTTGGTTATTTCATGGCCCGAATGAGATTGGGAATTGAATTAAATACTAAAATGATGCCACGAGTGAGGTTGGGGAATCTGTAATATGAACATAGTGGCATTCAGATAGAATGAGTTCATTCCAAAGTATAGCAGATATAAGCTATAAGGTTGGATTCCTTTTAACCTTCTGTGGTGTAGTTGTAGCGCCTTGACTTAGTAATCATAAGTCCTAGGTTCGAGTCCCGGTCGGGGTAAAAAATGATTCATGTTTTCACATATGTAATGTGCTTATTTGGTTATTTCATAGCCCGAATGAGATTGGGAATTGAATTAAATGCTAAAATGAAGCGACGAGTAAGGTTGGGAAATCTTTAATATGAACATAGTGCCATTCAGATAGAAGGCGTTCATTCCTAAGTATAGCAGATATAAGCTATAAGGTTGGATTCCTTTTAACCTTCTGTGTTGTAGTGGTAGCGCCTTGACGTAGTAATCATAAGTCCTAGGTTCGAGAACAAGTCGGGGTAATAAATGATTCATGTTTTCACATATGTAATGTGCTTATTTGGTTATTTCATGGCACGAATGAGATTGGGAATTGAATTAAATGCTAAAATGAAGCCACGAGTGAGGTTGGGGAATCTGTAATATGAACACATTGGCATTCAGATAGAATGCGTTCATTCCAAAGTATAGCAGATATAAGCTATAAGGTTGGAGTCCTTTTAACCTTTTGTGGTGTAGTGGTAGCGCCTTGACTTAGTAATCATAAGTCCTAGGTTCGAGAACCTGTCGGGGTAAAAATGATTCTATATGTTTGCACATATGTAATGTGCTTATTTAGTTATTTCATTGCCCGAATGAGATTGGGAATTGAATTAAATGCTAAAATAAAGCCACGAGTGAGGTTGGGGAATCTGTAATATGAACAAAGTGGCATTCAGATAGAATGGGTTCATTCCTAAGTATAGCAGATATAAGCTATAAGGTTTGATACCTTTTAACCTTCTGTGGTGTAGTGGTAGCACCTTGACTTAGTAATCATAAGTCCTAGGTTTGGGTCCCGGTCGGGGTAAAAAATGATTCATATTTTCACATATGTAATGTGCTTATATGGTTATTTGATGGCCCGAATGAGATTGGGAATTGAATTAAATGCTAAAATGAAGCCACGAGTTTGGTTGGAGAATCTGTAATATGAACATAGTGGCATTCAGATAGAATGCGTTCATTCCAAAGTATGGCAGATATAAGCTATAAGGTTGGATTCCTTTTAACCTTCTCTGGTGTAGTAGTAGCGCCTCGACTTAGTAATCATAAGTCTGAGGTTCGAGTCCTGGTCAGGGTAAAAAATGATTCATGTTTTCACATATGTAATGTGCTTATTTGGTTATTTCATGGCAAGAATGAGATTGGGAATTGAATTAAATGCTAAAATGAAGCCACGAGTGAGGTTGGGGAATCTGTAATATGAACATATTGGCATTCAGATAGAAGGCGTTCATTCAAAAGTATAGCAGATATAAGCTATAAGGTTGGATTCCTTTTAACCTTCTGTGGTGTAGTGGTAGCGCCTTGACTTAGTAATCATAAGTCCTAGGTTCGAGTCCCGGCCGGAGTAAAAAATGTTTCATGTTTTAAAATATGTAATGTGCTTATTTGGTTATTTCATTGCCTGAATGAGATTAGGATTGAATTAAATGCTAAAATGAAGCCACAAGTGAGGTTGGAGAATCTCAAATATGAACATAGTGGCATTCAGATAGAATGCATTCATTCCTAAGTATAGCAGATATAAGCTATTAGATTGGATTCCTTTTAACCTTCTGTGGTGTAGTGGTAGCGCCTTGACTTAGTAATCATAAGTCCTATGTTCGAGTCCCGATCTGGGTAAAAATAATTCATGTTTTCACATATGTAATGTGCTTATTTGGTTATTTCATGGCCCGAATGAGATTGGGAATTGAATTAAATACTAAAATGATGCCACGAGTGAGGTTGGGGAATCTGTAATATGAACATAGTGTCATTCAGATAGAATGCGTTTATTCCTAAGTATAGCAGATATAAGCTATAAGGTTGGATTCCTTTTAACCTTCTGTGGTGTAGTGGTAGCGCCTTGACTTAGTAATCATAAGTCCTAGGTTCGAGAACAAGTCGGGGTAAAAAATGATTCATGTTTTCACATTTGTAATGTGCTTATTTGGTTATTTCATGGCCCGAATGAGATTGGGAATTGAATTAAATGCTAAAATGAAGCCACGAGTGAGGTTGGGGAATCTGTAAAATGAACATAGTGGCATTCAGATAGAATGCGTTCATTCCAAAGTATAGCAGATATAAGCTATAAAGTTGGATTCCTTTTAACCTTCTGTGGTGTAGTGGTAGCGCCTTGACTTAGTAATCATAAGTCCTAGGTTCGAGTCCCGGTCAGGGTAAAAATGATTCATGTTTTCACATATGTAATGTGCTTATTTGGTTATTTCATGGCCCGAATGAGATTGGGAATTGAATTAAATACTAAAATGATGCCACGAGTGAGGTTGGGGAATCTGTAATATGAACATAGTGGCATTCAGATAGAATGAGTTCATTCCAAAGTATAGCAGATATAAGCTATAAGGTTGGATTCCTTTTAACCTTCTGTGGTGTAGTTGTAGCGCCTTGACTTAGTAATCATAAGTCCTACGTTCGAGTCCCGGTCGGGGTAAAAAATGATTCATGTTTTCACATATGTAATGTGCTTATTTGGTTATTTCATAGCCCGAATGAGATTGGGAATTGAATTAAATGCTAAAATGAAGCGACGAGTAAGGTTGGGAAATCTTTAATATGAACATAGTGCCATTCAGATAGAAGGCGTTCATTCCTAAGTATAGCAGATATAAGCTATAAGGTTGGATTCCTTTTAACCTTCTGTGTTGTAGTGGTAGCGCCTTGACGTAGTAATCATAAGTCCTAGGTTCGAGAACAAGTCGGGGTAATAAATGATTCATGTTTTCACATATGTAATGTGCTTATTTGGTTATTTCATGCCCCGAATGAGATTGGGAATTGAATTAAATGCTAAAATGAAGCCACGAGTGAGGTTGGGGAATCTGTAATATGAACACATTGGCATTCAGATAGAATGCGTTCATTCCAAAGTATAGCAGATATAAGCTATAAGGTTGGAGTCCTTTTAACCTTTTGTGGTGTAGTGGTAGCGCCTTGACTTAGTAATCATAAGTCCTAGGTTCGAGAACCTGTCGGGGTAAAAATGATTCATGTTTGCACATATGTAATGTGCTTATTTAGTTATTTCATTGCCCGAATGAGATTGGGAATTGAATTAAATGCTAAAATGAAGCCACGAGTGAGGTTGGGGAATCTGTAATATGAACATAGTGGCATTCAGATAGAATGGGTTCATTCCTAAGTATAGCAGATATAAGCTATAAGGTTGGATACCTTTTAACCTTCTGTGGTGTAGTGGTAGCACCTTGACTTAGTAATCATAAGTCCTAGGTTCGAGTCCCGGTCGGGGTAAAAAATGATTCATATTTTCACATATGTAATGTGCTTATATGGTTATTTGATGGCCCGAATGAGATTGGGAATTGAATTAAATGCTAAAATGAAGCCACGAGTTAGGTTGGAGAATCTGTAATATGAACATAGTGGCATTCAGATAGAATGCGTTCATTCCAAAGCATGGCAGATATAAGCTATAAGGTTGGATTCCTTTTAACCTTCTGTGGTGTAGTGGTAACGCCTTGACTTAGTAATCATAAGTCCTATGTTCGAGTCCCGATTGGGGTAAAAATAATTCATGTTTTCACATATGTAATGTGCTTATTTGGTTATTTCATGGCCCGAATGAGATTGGGAATTGAATTAAATACTAAAATGATGCCAAGAGTGAGGTTGGGGAATCTGTAATATGAACATAGTGTCATTCAGATAGAATGCGTTCATTCCAAAGTATAGCAGATATAAGCTATAATGTTGGATTCCTTTTAACCTTCTGTGGTGTAGTGGTAGCGCCTTGACTTAGTAATCATAAGTCCTAGGTTCGAGTCCCGGTCGGGGTAAAAATGATTCATGTTTTCACATATGTAATGTGCTTATTTGGTTATTTCATGGCCCGAATGAGATTGGGAATTGAATTAAATACTAAAATGAAGCCACGAGTGAGGTTGTGGAATCTGTAATATGAACATAGTGGCATTCAGATAGAATGAGTTCATTCCAAAGTATAGCAGATATAAGCTATAATGTTGGATTCCTTTTAACCTTCTGTGGTGTAGTGGTAGCTCCTTGACTTAGTAATCATAAGTCCTAGGTTCGAGGCCCGGTCGGGGTAAAAATAATTCATGTTTTCACATATGTAATGTGCTTATTTGGTTATTTCATGGCCCGAATGAGATTGGGAATTGAATTAAATACTAAAATGATGCCACGAGTGAGGTTGGGGAATCTGTAATATGAACATAGTGTCATTCAGATAGAATGCGTTCATTCCAAAGTATAGCAGATATAATCTATGAGGTTGGATTCCTTTTAACCTTCTCTGGTGTATTGGTAGCGCCTCGACTTAGTAATCATAAGTCCTAGGTTCGAGTCCTGGTCGGGGTAAAAAATTATTCATGTTTTCACATATATAATGTGCTTATTTGGTTATTTCATGGTCCGAATGAGATTGGGAATTGAATTAAATGCTAAAATGAAGCCACGAGTGAGGTTGGGGAATCTGTAAAATGAACATATTGGCATTCAGATAGAAGGCGTTCATTCGAAAGTATAGCAGATATAAGCTATAAGGTTGGATTCCTTTTAACCTTCTGTGGTGTAGTGGTAGCGCCTTGACTTAGTAATCATAAGTCCTAGGTTCGAGTCCCGGCTGGAGTAAAAAATGTTTCATGTTTTAAAATATGCAATGTGCTTATTTGGTTTTTTCATGGCCCGAATGAGATTAGGATTGAATTAAATGCTAAAATGAAGCCACAAGTGAGGTTGGAGAATCTCAAATATGAACATAGTGGCATTCAGTTAGAATGCATTCATTCCTAAGTATAGCTGATATAAGCTATAAGATTGGATTCCTTTTAACCTTCTGTGGTGTAGTGGTAGCACCTTGACTTAGTAATCATAAGTCCTATGTTCGAGTCCCGATCGGGGTATTAAATGATTCATGTTTTCAAATATGTAATGTGCATATTTGGTTATTTCATGGCACGAATGAGATTGGGAACTGAATTAAATGCTAAAATGAAGCCACGAATGAGGTTGGGGAATCTGTAATATGAACATAGTGGATTTCAGATAGAATGCGTTCATTCCAAAGTATAGCTGATATAAGCTATAATGTTGGATTCCTTTTAACCTTCTGTGGTGTAGTGGTAGCGCCTTGACTTAGTAATCATAAGTCCTAGGTTCGAGTCCCGATCGGGGTAGAAATGATTCATGTTTTCACATATGTATTGTGCTTATTTGGATATTTCATGGCCCGAATGAGATTGGGAATTGAATTAAATGCTAAAATGAAGCCACGAATGAGGTTGGGGAATCTGTAATATGTACATAGTGGCATTCAAATAGAATGCATTCATTCCTAAGTATAGCAGATATAAGCTATAAGGTTGGATTCCTTTTAACCTTCTGTGGTGTAGTGGTAGCGCCATGACTTAGTAATCATAAGTCTTAGGTTCGAGAACAAGTCGGGGTAAAAAATTATTCATGTTTTCACATTTGTAATGTGCTTAGTTGGTTATTTCATGGCCCAAATGAGATTGGGAATTGAATTAAATACTAAAATGAAGCCACGAGTGAGGTTGGGGAATCTGTAAAATTAACATAGTGGCATTCAGATTGAATGCGTTCATTCCAAAGTATAGCAGATATAAGCTATAAGGTTGGATTCCTTTTAACCTTCTGTGGTGTAGTGGTAGCGCCTTGATTTAGTAATCATAAGTCCTAGGTTCGAGTCCCGGTCGGGGTAAGAAATGATTCATGTTTTCACATATGTAATGTGCTTATTTGGTTATTTCATGGCCCGAATGAGATTGGGATTTGAATTAAATGCTAAAATGAAGCCACGAATGAGGTTGGGGAATCTGTAATATGAACATAGTGGTATTCAGATAGAATGAGTTCATTCCAAAGTATAGCAGATATAAGCTATAATGTTGGATTCCTTTTAACCTTCTGTGGTGTAGTGGTAGCGCCTAGACTTAGTAATCATAAGTCCTAGGTTCGAGTCCTGGTCGGGGTAAAAATGATTCATGTTTTCACATATGTAATGTGCTTATTTGGTTATTTCATGGCCCGAATGAAATTGGGAATTGAATTAATTACTAAAATGAAGCCACGAGTGAGGTTGGGGAATCTGTAATATGAACATAGTGGCATTCAGATAGAATGAGTTCATTCCTAAGTATAGCAGATATAAGCTATAAGGTTGGATTCCTTTTAACCTTCTGTGGTGTAGTGGTAGCGCCTTGACTTAGTAAACATAAGTCCTAGGTTCGATTCCCGGTCGGGGTAAAAAATGATTCATGTTTTCACATATGTAATGTGCTTATTTGGTTATTTCATATCCCGAATGAGATTGGGAATTGATTTAAATGCTAAAATGAAGCCACGAGTGAGGTTGGGGAATCTGTAATATGAACATAGTGGCATTCAGATAGAATGCGTTTATTCCTAAGTATAGCAGATATAAGCTATAAGGTTGGATTCCTTTTAACCTTCTGTGGTGTAGTGGTAGCGCCTTGACATAGTAATCATAAGTCCTAGGTTCGAGAACAAGTCGGGGTAAAAAATGATTCATGTTTTCACATTTGTAATGTGCTTAGTTGGTTATTTCATGGCTAGAATGAGATTGGGAATTGAATTAAATGCTAAAATGAAGCCACGAGTGAGGTTGGGGAATCTGTAAAATGAACATAGTGGCATTCAGATAGAATGCGTTCATTCCAAAGCATAGCAGATATAAGCTATAAAGTTGGATTCCTTTTAACCTTCTGTGGTGTAGTGGTAGCGCCTTGACTTAGTAATCATAAGTCCTAGGTTCGAGTCCCGGTAGGGGTATAAATGATTCATGTTTTCACATTTGTAATGTGCTTAGTTGGTTATTTCATGGCCCGAATGAGATTAGGAATTGAATTAAATACTAAAATGATGCCACGAGTGAGGTTGGGGAATCTGTAATATGAACATAGTGGCATTCAGATAGAATGAGTTCATTCCAAAGTATAGCAGATATAAGCTATAAGGTTGGATTCCTTTTAACCTTCTGTGGTGTAGTTGTAGCGCCTTGACTTAGTAATCATAAGTCCTAGGTTCGAGTCCCGGTCGGGGTAAAAAATGATTCATGTTTTCACATATGTAATGTGCTTATTTGGTTATTTCATAGCCCGAATGAGATTGGGAATTGAATTAAATGCTAAAATGAAGCGACGAGTAAGGTTGGGAAATCTTTAATATGAACATAGTGCCATTCAGATAGAAGGCGTTCATTCCTAAGTATAGCAGATATAAGCTATAAGGTTGGATTCCTTTTAACCTTCTGTGTTGTAGTGGTAGCGCCTTGACGTAGTAATCATAAGTCCTAGGTTCGAGAACAAGTCGGGGTAATAAATGATTCATGTTTTCACATATGTAATGTGCTTATTTGGTTATTTCATGGCACGAATGAGATTGGGAATTGAATTAAATGCTAAAACGAAGCCACGAGTGAGGTTGGGGAATCTGTAATATGAACACATTGGCATTCAGATAGAATGCGTTCATTCCAAAGTATAGCAGATATAAGCTATAAGGTTGGAGTCCTTTTAACCTTTTGTGGTGTGGTGGTAGCGCCTTGACTTAGTAATCATAAGTCCTAGGTTCGAGAACCTGTCGGGGTAAAAATGATTCATGTTTGCACATATGTAATGTGCTTATTTAGTTATTTCATTGCCCGAATGAGATTGGGAATTGAATTAAATGCTAAAATGAAGCCACGAGTGAGGTTGGGGAATCTGTAATATGAACATAGTGGCATTCAGATAGAAAGCGTTCATTCCTAAGTATAGCAGATATAAGCTATAAGGTTGGATACCTTTTAACCTTCTGTGGTGTAGTGGTAGAACCTTTACTTAGTAATCATAAGTCCTAGGTTCGAGTCATGGTCGGGGTAAAAAATGATTCATATTTTCACATATGTAATGTGCTTATATGGTTATTTGGTGGCCCGAAGGAGATTGGGAATTGAATTAAATGCTAAAATGAAGCCACGAGTTAGGTTGGAGAATCTGTAATATGAACATAGTGGCATTCACATAGAATGCGTTCATTCCAAAGTATAGCAGATATAAGCTATAAAGGTTGGATTCCTTTTAACCTTCTGTGGTGTAGTGGTAACGCCTTGACTTAGTAATCATAAGTCCTATGTTCGAGTCCCGATCGGGGTATTAAATGATTCATGTTTTCACATATGTAATGTGCATATTTGGTTATTTCATGGCACGAATGAGATTGGGAATTGAATTAAATGCTAAAATGAAGCCACGAGTGAGGTTGGGGAATCTGTAATATGAACATACTGGCATTCAGATAGAATGAGTTCATTCCTAAGAATAGTAGATATAAGCTATAAGGTTGGATTCCTTTCAACCTTCTGTGGTGTAGTGGTAGCTCCTAGACTTAGTAATTATAAGTCCTAGGTTCGAGTCCCGGTCGGGGTAAAAAATGATTCATGTTTTCACATATGTAATGTGCTTATTTGGTTATTTCATGTTCCGAATGAGATTGGGATTTGAATTAAATGCTAAAATGAAGCCACGAATGAGGTTGGGGAATCTGTAATATGAACATAGTGGCATTCAGATAGAATGAGTTCATTCCAAAGTTTAGCAGATATAAGCTATAATGTTGGATTCCTTTTAACCTTCTGTGGTGTAGTGGTAGCGCCTTGACTTAGTAATCATAAGTCCTAGGTTCGAGTCCCGGTCGGGGTAAAAAATGATTTATGTTTTCACATATGTAATGTGCTTATTTGGTTATTTCATGGCCCGAATGAGATTGGGAATTGATTTAAATGCTAAAATGAAGCCACGAGTGAGGTTGGGGAATCTGTAATATGAACATAGTGGCATTCAGATAGAATGCGTTCATTCCTAGGTATAGCAGATATAAGCTATAAGGTTGGATTCCTTTTAACCTTCTGTGGTGTAGTGGTAGCGCCTTGACTTAGTAATCATAAGTCCTAGGTTCGAGAACAATTCGGGGTAAAAAATGATTCATGTTTTCACATTTGTAATGTGCTTAGTTGGTTATTTAATGGCTAGAATGAGATTGGGAATTGAATTAAATACTAAAATGAAGCCACAAGTGAGGTTGGGGAATCTGTAAAATGAACATAGTGGCATTCAGATAGAATGCGTTCATTCCAAAGTATAGCAGATATAAGCTATAAGGTTGGATTCCTTTTAACCTTCTGTGGTGTAGTGGTAGCGCCTTGACTTAGTAATCATAAGTCCTAGGTTCGAGTCCCGGTCGGGGTAAAAAATGATTCATGTTTTCACATATGTAATGTGCTTATTTGGTTATTTCATATCCCGAATGAGATTGGGAATTGATTTAAATGCTAAAATGAAGCCATGAGTGAGGTTGGGGAATCTGTAATGTGAACATAGTGGCATTCAGATAGAATGCGTTTATTCCTAAGTATAGCAGATATAAGCTATAAGGTTGGATTCCTTTTAACCTTCTGTGGTGTAGTGGTAGCGCCTTGACTTAGTAATCATAAGTCCTAGGTTCGAGAACAAGTCGGGGTAAAAAATGATTCATGTTTTCACATTTGTAATGTGCTTAGTTGGTTATTTCATGGCTAGAATGAGATTGGGAATTGAATTAAATGCTAAAATGAAGCCACGAGTGAGGTTGGGGAATCTGTAAAATGAACATAGTGGCATTCAGATAGAATGCGTTCATTCCAAAGTATAGCAGATATAAGCTATAAGGTTGGATTCCTTTTAACCTTCTGTGGTGTAGTGGTAGCGCCTTGACTTAGTAATCATAAGTCCTAGGTTCGAGTCCCGGTCAGGGTAAAAATGATTCATGTTTTCACATATGTAATGTGCTTATTTGGTTATTTCATGGCCCGAATGAGATTGGGAATTGAATTAAATACTAAAATGATGCCACGAGTGAGGTTGGGGAATCTGTAATATGAACATAGTGGCATTCAGATAGAATGAGTTCATTCCAAAGTATAGCAGATATAAGCTATAAGGTTGGATTCCTTTTAACCTTCTGTGGTGTAGTTGTAGCGCCTTGACTTAGTAATCATAAGTCCTAGGTTCGAGTCCCGGTCGGGGTAAAAAATGATTCATGTTTTCACATATGTAATGTGCTTATTTGGTTATTTCATAGCCCGAATGAGATTGGGAATTGAATTAAATGCTAAAATGAAGCGACGAGTAAGGTTGGGAAATCTTTAATATGAACATAGTGCCATTCAGATAGAAGGCGTTCATTCCTAAGAATAGCAGATATAAGCTATAAGGTTGGATTCCTTTTAACCTTCTGTGTTGTAGTGGTAGCGCCTTGACGTAGTAATCATAAGTCCTAGGTTCGAGAACAAGTCGGGGTAATAAATGATTCATGTTTTCACATATGTAATGTGCTTATTTGGTTATTTCATGGCACGAATGAGATTGGGAATTGAATTAAATGCTAAAATGAAGCCACGAGTGAGGTTGGGGAATCTGTAATATGAACACATTGGCATTCAGATAGAATGCGTTCATTCCAAAGTATAGCAGATATAAGCTATAAGGTTGGAGTCCTTTTAACCTTCTGTGGTGTAGTGGTAGCGCCTTGACTTAGTAATCATAAGTCCTAGGTTCGAGAACCTGTCGGGGTAAAAATGATTCATGTTTGCACATATGCAATGTGCTTATTTAGTTATTTCATTGCCCGAATGAGATTGGGAATTGAATTAAATGCTAAAATAAGGCCACGAGTGAGGTTGGGGAATCTGTAATATGAACAAAGTGGCATTCAGATAGAATGGGTTCATTCCTAAGTATAGCAGATATAAGCTATAAGGTTGGATACCTTTTAACCTTCTGTGGTGTAGTGGTAGCACCTTGACTTAGTAATCATAAGTCCTAGGTTCGGGTCCCGGTCGGGGTAAAAAATGATTCATATTTTCACATATGTAATGTGCTTATATGGTTATTTGATGGCCCGAATGAGATTGGGAATTGAATTAAATGCTAAAATGAAGCCACGAGTTAGGTTGGAGAATCTGTAATATGAACATAGTGGCATTCAGATAGAATGCGTTCATTCCAAAGTATGGCAGATATAAGCTATAAGGTTGGATTCCTTTTAACCTTCTGTGGTGTAGTGGTAACGCCTTGATTTAGTAATCATAAGTCCTATGTTCGAGTCCCGATCGGGGTAAAAAATGATTCATGTTTTCACATATGTAATGTGCTTATATGGTTATTTGATGGCCCGAATGAGATTGGGAATTGAATTAAATGCTAAAATGAAGCCACGAGTGAGGTTGGGGAATCTGTAATATGAACATAGTGTCATTCAGGTAGAATGCGTTCATTCCAAAGTATAGCAGATATAAGCTATAAGGTTGGATTCCTTTTAACCTTCTCTGGTGTAGTAGTAGTGCCTCGACTTAGTAATCATAAGTCCGAGGTTCGAGTCCTGGTCAGGGTAAAAAATGATTCATGTTTTCACATATGTAATGTGCTTATTTGGTTATTTCATGGCAAGAATGAGATTGGGAATTGAATTAAATGCTAAAATGAAGCCACGAGTGAGGTTGGGGAATCTGTAATATGAACATATTGGCATTCAGATAGAAGGCGTTCATTCAAAAGTATAGCAGATATAAGCTATAAGGTTGGATTCCTTTTAACCTTCTGTGGTGTAGTGGTAGCACCTTGACTTAGTAATCATAAGTCCTATGTTCGAGTCCCGATCGGGGTATTAAATGATTCATGTTTTCAAATATGTAATGTGCATATTTGGTTATTTCATGGCACGAATGAGATTGGGAATTGAATTAAATGCTAAAATGAAGCCACGAATGAGGTTGGGGAATCTGTAATGTGAACATAGTGGATTTCAGATAGAATGAGTTCATTCCAAAGTATAGCTGATATAAGCTATAATGTTGGATTCCTTTTAACCTTCTGTGGTGTAGTGGTAGCGCCTTGACTTAGTAATCATAAGTCCTAGGTTCGAGTCCCGATCGGGGTAAAAA
This sequence comes from Halocaridina rubra, assembly GCA_037179515.1. Taxonomy (NCBI): domain Eukaryota; kingdom Metazoa; phylum Arthropoda; class Malacostraca; order Decapoda; family Atyidae; genus Halocaridina; species Halocaridina rubra. The sequence continues at coordinate 71,981 of JAXCGZ010011638.1, read as the reverse complement.
TGATTCATGTTTTCACATATGTAATGTGCTTATTAGGTTATTTCATGGCCCGAATGAGATTGGGAATTGAATTAAATGCTAAAATGAAGCCACGAATGAGGTTGGGGAATCTGTAATATGTACATAGTGGCATTCAAATAGAATGCATTCATTCCTAAGTATAGCAGATATAAGCTATAAGGTTGGATTCCTTTTAACCTTCTGTGGTGTAGTGGTAGCGCCATGACTTAGTAATCATAAGTCCTAGGTTCGAGAACAAGTCGGGGTAAAAAATGATTCATGTTTTCACATTTGTAATGTGCTTAGTTGGTTATTTCATGGCCCGAATGAGATTGGGAATTGAATTAAATACTAAAATGAAGCCACGAGTGAGGTTGGGGAATCTGTAAAATGAACATAGTGGAATTCAGATTGAATGCGTTCATTCCAAAGTATAGCAGATATAAGCTATAAGGTTGGATTCCTTTTAACCTTCTGTGGTGTAGTGGTAGCGCCTTGACTTAGTAATCATAAGTCCTAGGTTCGAGTCCCGGTCGGGGTAAGAAATGATTCATGTTTTCACATATGTAATGTGCTTATTTGGTTATTTCATGGCCCGAATGAGATTGGGATTTGAATTAAATGCTAAAATGAAGCCACGAATGAGGTTGGGGAATCTGTAATATGAACATAGTGGTATTCAGATAGAATGAGTTCATTCCAAAGTATGGTAGATATAAGCTATAATGTTGGATTCCTTTTAACCTTCTGTGGTGTAGTGGTAGCGCCTTGACTTAGTAATCATAAGTCCTAGGTTCGAGTCCCGGTCGGGGTAAAAATGATTCATGTTTTCACATATGTAATGTGCTTATTTGGTTATTTCATGGCCCGAATGAGATAGGGAATTGAATTAAATGCTAAAATGAAGCCACGAGTGAGGTTGGGGAATCTGTAATATGAACATAGTGGCATTCAGATAGAATGCGTTCATTCCTAAGTATAGCAGATATAAGCTATAAGGTTGGATACCTTTTAACCTTCTGTGGTGTAGTGGTAGCACCTTGACTTAGTAATCATAAGTCCTAGGTTCGAGTCCCGGTTGGGGTAAAAAATGATTCATATTTTCACATATGTAATGTGCTTATATGGTTATTTGGTGGCCCGAATGAGATTGGGAATTGAATTAAATGCTAAAATGAAGCCACGAGTTAGGTTGGAGAATCTGTAATATGAACATAGTGGCATTCAGATAGAATGCGTTCATTCCAAAGTATAGCAGATATAAGCTATAAGGTTGGATTCCTTTTAACCTTCTGTGGTGTAGTGGTAACGCCTTGACTTAGTAATCATAAGTCCTATGTTCGAGTCCTGATCGGGGTATTAAATGATTCATGTTTTCACATATGTAATGTGCATATTTGGTTATTTCATGGCACGAATGAGATTGGGAATTGAATTAAATGCTAAAATGAAGCCACGAGTGAGGTTGGGGAATCTGTAATATGAACATAGTGGCTTTCAGATAGAATGAGTTCATTCCAAAGTATAGCAGATATAAGCTATAATGTTGGATTCCTTTTAACCTTCTGTGGTGTAGTGGTAGCGCCTTGACTTAGTAATCATAAGTCCTAGGTTCGAGTCCCAGTCGGGGTAAAAATGATTCATGTTTTCACATATGTAATGTGCTTATTTGGTTATTTCATGGCCCGAATGAGATTGGGAATTGAATTAAATACTAAAATGAAGCCACGAGTGAGGTTGGGGAATCTGTAATATGAACATACTGGCATTCAGATAGAATGAGTTCATTCCTATGTATAGTAGATATAAGCTATAAGGTTGGATTCCTTTCAACCTTCTGTGGTGTAGTGGTAGCTCCTAGACTTAGTAATTATAAGTCCTAGGTTCGAGTCCCGGTCGGGGTAAAAAATGATTCATGTTTTCACATATGTAATGTGCTTATTTGGTTATTTCATGTTCCGAATGAGATTGGGATTTGAATTAAATGCTAAAATGAAGCCACGAATGAGGTTGGGGAATCTGTAATATGAACATAGTGGCATTCAGATAGAATGAGTTCATTCCAAAGTTTAGCAGATATAAGCTATAATGTTGGATTCCTTTTAACCTTCTGTGGTGTAGTTGTAGCGCCTTGACTTAGTAATCATAAGTCCTAGGTTCGAGTCCCGGTCGGGGTAAAAAATGATTTATGTTTTCACATATGTAATGTGCTTATTTGGTTATTTCATGGCCCGAATGAGATTGGGAATTGATTTAAATGCTAAAATGAAGCCACGAGTGAGGTTGGGGAATCTGTAATAAGAACATAGTGGCATTCAGATAGAATGAGTTCATTCCTAAGTATAGCAGATATAAGCTATAAGGTTGGATTCCTTTTAACCTTCTGTGGTGTAGTGGTAGCGCCTTGACTTAGTAATCATAAGTCCTGGGTTCGAGAACAATTCGGGGTAAAAAATGATTCATGTTTTCACATTTGTAATGTGCTTAGTTGGTTATTTAATGGCTAGAATGAGATTGGGAATTGAATTAAATACTAAAATGAAGCCACAAGTGAGGTTGGGGAATCTGTAAAATGAACATAGTGGCATTCAGATAGAATGCGTTCATTCCAAAGTATAGCAGATATAAGCTATAAGGTTGGATTCCTTTTAACCTTCTGTGGTGTAGTGGTAGCGCCTTGACTTAGTAATCATAAGTCTTAGGTTTAAGTCCCGGTCAGTGTAAAAAATGATTCATGTTTTCACATATGTAATGTGCTTATTTGGTTATTTCATGGCCCGAATGAGATTGGGATTTGAATTAAATGCTAAAATGAAGCCACGAATGAGGTTGGGGAATCTGTAATATGAACAAAGTGGCATTCAGATAGAATGAGTTCATTCCAAAGTATAGCAGATATAAGCTATAATGTTGGATTCCTTTTAACCTTCTGTGGTGTAGTGGTAGCGCCTTGACTTAGTAATCATAAGTCCTAGGTTCGAGTCCCGGTCGGGGTAAAAATGATTCATGTTTTCACATATGTAATGTGCTTATTTGGTTATTTCATGGCGTGAATGAGATTGGGAATTGAATTAAATACTAAAATGAAGCCACGAGTGAGGTTGGGGAATCTGTAATATGAACATAGTGGCATTCAGATAGAATGAGTTAATTCCTAAGTATAGCAGATATAAGCTATAAGGTTGGATTCCTTTTAACCTTCTGTGGTGTAGTGGTAGCACCTTGACTTAGTAATCATACGTCCTAGGTTCGAGTCCCGGTCGGGGTAAAAATAATTCATGTTTTCACATATGTAATGTGCTTATTTGGTTATTTCATGGCCCGAATGAGATTGGGAATTGAATTAAATGCTAAAATGAAGCCACGAATGAGGTTGGGGAATCTGTAATATGTACATAGTGGTATTCAGATAGAATGCATTCATTCCTAAGTATAGCAGATATAAGCTATAAGGTTGGATTCCTTTTAACCTTCTGTGGTGTAGTGGTAGCGCCTTGACTTAGTAATCATAAGTCCTAGGTTCGAGTCCCGGTCGGGGTAAAAAATGTTTCATGTCTTAAAACATGTAATGTGCATATTTGGTTATTTCTTGGCCCGAATGAGATTAGGATTGAATTAAATGCTAAAATGAAGCCACGAGTGAGGTTGGGGAATCTCAAATATGAACATAGTGGCATTCAGATAGAATGCATTTATTCCTAAGTATAGCAGATATAAGCTATAAGGTTGGATTCCTTTTAACCTTCTGTGGTTTATTGGTAGCGCCTTGACTTAGTAATCATAAGTCCTAGGTTCGAGTCCCAGTCGGGGTAAAAATGATTCATGTTTTCACACATATAATGTGCTTATTTGGTTATTTCATTTCCCGAATGAGATTGGGAATTGAATTAAATGCTAATATGAAGCCACGAGTAAGGTTGGGGAATCTGTAATATGAACATAGAGTCATTGAGATAGAATGCGTTCATTCCAAAAGTATAGCAGATATAAGCTATAAGGTTGGATTCCTTCTAACCTTCTGTGGTGTAGTGGTAGCGCCTTGACTTAATAATCATAAGTCCTAGGTTCGAGTCCCGGCCGGAGTAAAAAATGTTTCATGTTTTAAAATATGTAATGTGCTTATTTGGTTATTTCATATCCCGAATGAGATTGTGAATTGATTTAAATGCTAAAATGAAGCCACGAGTGAGGTTGGGGAATCTGTAATATGAACATATTTGCATTCAGATAGAATGCGTTCATTCCTAAGTATAGCAGATATAAGCGATAAGGTTGGATTCCTTTTAACCTTCTGTGGTGTAGTGGTAGCGCCTTGACTTAGTAATCATAAGTCCTAGGTTCGAGAACAAGTCGGGGTAAAAAATGATTCATGTTTTCACATTTGTAATGTGCTTAGTTGGTTATTTCATGGCTAGAATGAGATTGGGAATTGAATTAAATGCTAAAATGAAGCCACGAGTGAGGTTGGGGAATCTGTAAAATGAACATAGTGGCATTCAGATAGAATGTGTTCATTCCAAAGTATTGCAGATATAAGCTATAAAGTTGGATTCCTTTTAATCTTCTGTGGTGTAGTGGTAGCGCCTTGACTTAGTAATCATAAGTCCTAGGTTCGAGTCCCGGTCGGGGTAAAAATGATTCATGTTTACACATATGTAATGTGCTTATTTGGTTATTTCATGGCCCGAATGAGATTGGGAATTGAATTAAATACTAAAATGATGCCACGAGTGAGGTTGGGGAATCTGTAATATGAACATAGTGGCATTCAGATAGAATGAGTTCATTCCAAAGTATAGCAGATATAAGCTATAAGGTTGGATTCCTTTTAACCTTCTGTGGTGTAGTTGTAGCGCCTTGACTTAGTAATCATAAGTCCTAGGTTCGAGTCCGGGTCGGGGTAAAAAATTATTCATGTTTTCACATATGTAATGTGCTTATTTGGTTATTTCATGGCCCGAATGAGATTGGGAATTGAATTAAATGCTAAAATGAAGCCACGAGTGAGGTTGGGGAATCTGTAATATGAACACATTGGCATTCAGATAGAATGCGTTCATTCCAAAGTATAGAAGATATAAGCTATAAGGCTGGATTCCTTTTAACCTTCTGTGGTGTAGTGGTAGCGCCTTGACTTAGTAATCATAAGTCCTAGGTTCGAGTCCCGGCCGGAGTAAAAAATGTTTCATGTTTTAAAATATGTAATGTGCTTATTTGGTTATTTCATGGCCTGAATGAGATTAGGATTGAATTAAATGCTAAAATGAAGCCACAAGTGAGGTTGGAGAATCTCAAATATGAACATAGTGGCATTCAGATAGAATGCATTCATTCCTAAGTATAGCAGATATAAGCTATTAGATTGGATTCCTTTTAACCTTCTGTGGTGTAGTGGTAGCGCCTTGACTTAGTAATCATAAGTCCTAGGTTCGATTCCCGATCGGGGTATTAAATGATTTATGTTTTCAAATATGTAATGTGCATATTTGGTTATTTCATGGCACGAATGAGATTGGGAATTGAATTAAATGCTAAAATGAAGCCACGAATGAGGTTGGCGAATCTGTAATATGAACATAGTGGCTTTCAGATAGAATGAGTTCATTCCAAAGTATAGCAGATATAAGCTATAATGTTGGATTCCTTTTAACCTTCTGTGGTGTAGTGGTAGCGCCTTGACTTAGTAATCATACGTCCTAGGTTCGAGTCCCGGTCGGGGTAAAAATAATTCATGTTTTCACATATGTAATGTGCTTATTTGGTTATTTCATGGCCCGAATGAGATTGGGAATTGAATTAAATGCTAAAATGAAGCCACGAATGAGGTTGGGGAATCTGTAATATGTACATAGTGGTATTCAGATAGAATGCATTCATTCCTAAGTATAGCAGATATAAGCTATAAGGTTGGATTCCTTTTAACCTTCTGTGGTGTAGTGGTAGCGCCATGACTTAGTAATCGTAAGTCCTAGGTTCGAGTCCCGTTCGGGGTAAAAAATGATTCATGTTTTCACATATGTAATGTGCTTATTTGGTTATTTCATATCCCGAATGAGATTGGGAATTGATTTAAATGCTAAAATGAAGCCACGTGTGAGGTTGGGGAATCTGTAAAATGAACATAATGGCATTCAGATAGAATGCGTTCATTCCTAAGTATAGCAGATATAAGCTATAAGGTTGGATTCCTTTTAACCTTCTGTGGTGTAGTGGTAGCGCCTTGACTTAGTTATCATAAGTCCTAGGTTCGAGAACAAGTCGGGGTAAAAAATGATTCATGTTTTCACATTTGTAATGTACTTAGTTGGTTATTTCATGGCTAGAATGAGATTGGGAATTGAATTAAATGCTAAAATGAAGCCACGAGTGAGGTTGGGGAATCTGTAAAATGAACATAGTGGCATTCAGATTGAATGCGTTCATTCCAAAGTATAGCAGATATAAGCTATAAGGTTGGATTCCTTTTAACCTTCTGTGGTATAGTGGTAGCGCCTTGACTTAGTAATCATAAGTCCTAGGTTCGAGTAACGGTCGGGGTAAAAAATGATTCATGTTTTCACATACGTAATGTGCTTATTTGGTTATTTCATGGCCCGAATGAGATTGGGATTTGAATTAAATGCTAAAATGAAGCCACGAATGAGGTTGAGGAATCTGTAAAATGAACATAGTGGTATTCAGATAGAATGAGTTCATTCCAAAGTATAGCAGATATAAGCTATAATGTTGGATTCCTTTTAACCTTCTGTGGTGTAGTGGTAGCGCCTTGACTTAGTAATCATAAGTCCTAGGTTCGAGTCCCGGTCGGGGTAAAAATGATTCATGTTTTCACATATGTAATGTGCTTATTTGGTTATTTCATGGCCCGAATGAGATTGGGAATTGAATTAAATACTAAAATGAAGCCACGAGTGAGGTTGGGGAATCTGTAATATGAACATAGTGGCATTCAGATAGAATGAGTTCATTCCAAAGTATAGCAGATATAAGCTATAATGTTGGATTCCTTTTAACCTTCTGTGGTGTAGTGGTAGCGCCTTGACTTAGTAATCCAAAGTCCTAGGTTCGAGTCCCGGTCGGGGTAAAAATAATTCATGTTTTCACATATGTAATGTGCTTATTTGGTTATTTCATGGCCCGAATGAGATTGGGAATTGAATTAAATACTAAAATGATGCCACGAGTGAGGTTGGGGAATCTGTAATATGAACATAGTGTCATTCAGATAGAATGCGTTCATTCCAAAGTATAGCAGATATAAGCTATAAGGTTGGATTCCTTTTAACCTTCTCTGGTGTAGTGGTAGCGCTTCGACTTAGTAATCATAAGTCCTAGGTTCGAGTCCTGGTCGGGGTAAAAAATGATTCATGTTTTCACATATATAATGTGCTTATTTGGTTATTTCATGGTCCGAATGAGATTGGGAATTGAATTAAATGCTAAAATGAAGCCACGAGTGAGGTTGGGGAATCTGTAAAATGAACATATTGGCATTCAGATAGAAGGCGTTCATTCGAAAGTATAGCAGATATAAGCTATAAGGTTGAATTCCTTTTAACCTTCTGTGGTGTAGTGGTAGCGCCTTGACTTAGTAATCATAAGTCCTAGGTTCGAGTCCCGGCCGGAGTAAAAAATGTTTCATGTTTTAAAATATGTAATGTGCTTATTTGTTTTTTTCATGGCCCGAATGAGATTAGGATTGAATTAAATGCTAAAATGAAGCCACAAGTGAGGTTGGAGAATCTCAAATATGAACATAGTGGCATTCAGTTAGAATGCATTCATTCCTAAGTATAGCTGATATAAGCTATAAGATATGATTCCTTTTAACCTTCTGTGGTGTAGTGGTATCACCTTGACTTAGTAATCATAAGTCCTATGTTCGAGTCCCGATCGGGGTATTAAATGATTCATGTTTTCAAATATGTGATGTGCATATTTGGTTATTTCATGGCACGAATGAGATTGGGAATTGAATTAAATGCTAAAATGAAGCCACGAATGAGGTTGGGGAATCTGTAATGTGAACATAGTGGATTTCAGATAGAATGAGTTCATTCCAAAGAATAGCTGATATAAGCTATAATGTTGGATTCCTTTTAACCTTCTGCGGTGTAGTGGTAGCGCCTTGACTTAGTAATCATAAGTCCTAGGTTCGAGTCCCGATCGGGGTAAAAATGATTCATGTTTTCACATATGTAATGTGCTTATTAGGTTATTTCATGGCCCGAATGAGATTGGGAATTGAATTAAATGCTAAAATGAAGCCACGAATGAGGTTGGGGAATCTGTAATATGTACATAGTGGCATTCAAATAGAATGCATTCATTCCTAAGTATAGCAGATATAAGCTATAAGGTTGGATTCCTTTTAACCTTCTGTGGTGTAGTGGTAGCGCCATGACTTAGTAATCATAAGTCCTAGGTTCGAGAACAAGTCGGGGTAAAAAATGATTCATGTTTTCACATTTGTAATGTGCTTAGTTGGTTATTTCATGGCCCGAATGAGATTGGGAATTGAATTAAATACTAAAATGAAGCCACGAGTGAGGTTGGGGAATCTGTAAAATGAACATAGTGGAATTCAGATTGAATGCGTTCATTCCAAAGTATAGCAGATATAAGCTATAAGGTTGGATTCCTTTTAACCTTCTGTGGTGTAGTGGTAGCGCCTTGACTTAGTAATCATAAGTCCTAGGTTCGAGTCCCGGTCGGGGTAAGAAATGATTCATGTTTTCACATATGTAATGTGCTTATTTGGTTATTTCATGGCCCGAATGAGATTGGGATTTGAATTAAATGCTAAAATGAAGCCACGAATGAGGTTGGGGAATCTGTAATATGAACATAGTGGTATTCAGATAGAATGAGTTCATTCCAAAGTATGGTAGATATAAGCTATAATGTTGGATTCCTTTTAACCTTCTGTGGTGTAGTGGTAGCGCCTTGACTTAGTAATCATAAGTCCTAGGTTCGAGTCCCGGTCGGGGTAAAAATGATTCATGTTTTCACATATGTAATGTGCTTATTTGGTTATTTCATGGCCCGAATGAAATTGGGAATTGAATTAAATACTAAAATGAAGCCACGAGTGAGGTTGGGGAATCTGTAATATGAACATAGTGGCATTCAGATAGAATGAGTTCATTCCTAAGTATAGCAGATATAAGCTATAAGGTTGGATTCCTTTTAACCTTCTGTGGTGTAGTGGTAGCGCCTTGACTTAGTAATCATAAGTCCTAGGTTCGAGTCCCGGTCGGGGTAAAAAATGATTCATGTTTTCACATATGTAATGTGCTTATTTGGTTATTTCATAGCCCGAATGAGATTGGGAATTGAATTAAATGCTAAAATGAAGCGACGAGTAAGGTTGGGAAATCTTTAATATGAACATAGTGCCATTCAGATAGAAGGCGTTCATTCCTAAGTATAGCAGATATAAGCTATAAGGTTGGATTCCTTTTAACCTTCTGTGTTGTAGTGGTAGCGCCTTGACGTAGTAATCATAAGTCCTAGGTTCGAGAACAAGTCGGGGTAATAAATGATTCATGTTTTCACATATGTAATGTGCTTATTTGGTTATTTCATGGCACGAATGAGATTGGGAATTGAATTAAATGCTAAAATGAAGCCACGAGTGAGGTTGGGGAATCTGCAATATGAACACATTGGCATTCAGATAGAATGCGTTCATTCCAAAGTATAGCAGATATAACCTATAAGGTTGGAGTCCTTTTAACCTTCTGTGGTGTAGTGGTAGCGCCTTGACTTAGTAATCATAAGTCCTAGGTTCGAGAACCTGTCGGGGTAAAAATGATTCATGTTTGCACATATGTAATGTGCTTATTTAGTTATTTCATTGCCCGAATGAGATAGGGAATTGAATTAAATGCTAAAATGAAGCCACGAGTGAGGTTGGGGAATCTGTAATATGAACATAGTGGCATTCAGATAGAATGCGTTCATTCCTAAGTATAGCAGATATAAGCTATAAGGTTGGATACCTTTTAACCTTCTGTGGTGTAGTGGTAGCACCTTGACTTAGTAATCATAAGTCCTAGGTTCGAGTCCCGGTCGGGGTAAAAAATGATTCATATTTTCACATATGTAATGTGCTTATATGGTTATTTGGTGGCCCGAATGAGATTGGGAATTGAATTAAATGCTAAAATGAAGCCACGAGTTAGGTTGGAGAATCTGTAATATGAACATAGTGGCATTCAGATAGAATGCGTTCATTCCAAAGTATAGCAGATATAAGCTATAAGGTTGGATTCCTTTTAACCTTCTGTGGTGTAGTGGTAACGCCTTAACTTAGTAATCATAAGTCCTATGATCGAGTCCTGATCGGGGTATTAAATGATTCATGTTTTCACATATGTAATGTGCATATTTGGTTATTTCATGGCACGAATGAGATTGGGAATTGAATTAAATGCTAAAATGAAGCCACGAGTGAGGTTGGGGAATCTGTAATATGAACATAGTGGCTTTCAGATAGAATGAGTTCATTCCAAAGTATAGCAGATATAAGCTATAATGTTGGATTCCTTTTAACCTTCTGTGGTGTAGTGGTAGCGCCTTGACTTAGTAATCATAAGTCCTAGGTTCGAGTCCCAGTCGGGGTAAAAATGATTCATGTTTTCACATATGTAATGTGCTTATTTGGTTATTTCATGGCCCGAATGAGATTGGGAATTGAATTAAATACTAAAATGAAGCCACGAGTGAGGTTGGGGAATCTGTAATATGAACATACTGGCATTCAGATAGAATGAGTTCATTCCTAAGTATAGTAAATATAAGCTATAAGGTTGGATTCCTTTCAACCTTCTGTGGTGTAGTGGTAGCTCCTAGACTTAGTAATTATAAGTCCTAGGTTCGAGTCCCGGTCGGGGTAAAAAATGATTCATGTTTTCACATATGTAATGTGCTTATTTGGTTATTTCATGTTCCGAATGAGATTGGGATTTGAATTAAATGCTAAAATGAAGCCACGAATGAGGTTGGGGAATCTGTAATATGAACATAGTGGTATTCAGATAGAATGAGTTCATTCCAAAGTATGGTAGATATAAGCTATAATGTTGGATTCCTTTTAACCTTCTGTGGTGTAGTGGTAGCGCCTTGACTTAGTAATCATAAGTCCTAGGTTCGAGTCCCGGTCGGGGTAAAAATGATTCATGTTTTCACATATGTAATGTGCTTATTTGGTTATTTCATGGCCCGAATGAGATTGGGAATTGATTTAAATGCTAAAATGAAGCCACGAGTGAGGTTGGGGAATCTGTAATATGAACATAGTGGCATTCAGATAGAATGAGTTCATTCCTAAGTATAGCAGATATAAGCTATAAGGTTGGATTCCTTTTAACCTTCTGTGGTGTAGTGGTAGCGCCTTGACTTAGTAATCATAAGTCCTAGGTTCGAGAACAATTCGGGGTAAAAAATGATTCATGTTTTCACATTTGTAATGTGCTTAGTTGGTTATTTAATGGATAGAATGAGATTGGGAATTGAATTAAATACTAAAATGAAGCCACAAGTGAGGTTGGGGAATCTGTAAAATGAACATAGTGGCATTCAGATAGAATGCGTTCATTCCAAAGTATAGCAGATATAAGCTATAAGGTTGGATTCCTTTTAACCTTCTGTGGTGTAGTGGTAGCGCCTTGACTTAGTAATCATAAGTCTTAGGTTCAAGTCCCGGTCAGTGTAAAAAATGATTCATGTTTTCACATATGTAATGTGCTTATTTGGTTATTTCATGGCCCGAATGAGATTGGGATTTGAATTAAATGCTAAAATGAAGCCACGAATGAGGTTGGGGAATCTGTAATATGAACAAAGTGGCATTCAGATAGAATGAGTTCATTCCAAAGTATAGCAGATATAAGCTATAATGTTGGATTCCTTTTAACCTTCTGTGGTGTAATGGTAGCGCCTTGACTTAGTAATCATAAGTCCTAGGTTCGAGTCCCGGTCGGGGTAAAAATGATTCATGTTTTCACATATGTAATGTGCTTATTTGGTTATTTCATGGCGTGAATGAGATTGGGAATTGAATTAAATACTAAAATGAAGCCACGAGTGAGGTTGGGGAATCTGTAATATGAACATAGTGGCATTCAGATAGAATGAGTTAATTCCTAAGTATAGCAGATATAAGCTATAAGGTTGGATTCCTTTTAACCTTCTGTGGTGTAGTGGTAGCACCTTGACTTAGTAATCATAAGTCCTAGGTTCGAGTCCAGGTCGGGGTAAAAAATGATTCATGTTTTCACACATATAATGTGCTTATTTGGTTATTTCATTTCCCGAATGAGATTGGGAATTGAATTAATTGCTAATATGAAGCCACGAGTAAGGTTGGGGAATCTGTAATATGAACATAGAGTCATTGAGATAGAATGCGTTCATTCCAAAAGTATAGCAGATATAAGCTATAAGGTTGGATTCCTTCTAACCTTCTGTGGTGTAGTGGTAGCGCCTTGACTTAATAATCATAAGTCCTAGGTTCGAGTCCCGGCCGGAGTAAAAAATGTTTCATGTTTTAAATATATGTAATGTGCTTATTTGGTTATTTCATATCCCGAATGAGATTGTGAATTGATTTAAATGCTAAAATGAAGCCACGAGTGAGGTTGGGGAATCTGTAATATGAACATAGTTGCATTCAGATAGAATGCGTTCATTCCTAAGTATAGCAGATATAAGCTATAAGGTTGGATTCCTTTTAACCTTCTGTGGTGTAGTGGTAGCGCCTTGACTTAGTAATCATAAGTCCTAGGTTTGAGAACAAGTCGGGGTAAAAAATGATTCATGTTTTCACATTTGTAATGTGCTTAGTTGGTTATTTCATGGCTAGAATGAGATTGGGAATTGAATTAAATGCTAAAATGAAGCCACGGGTGAGGTTGGGGAATCTGTAAAATGAACATAGTGGCATTCAGATAGAATGTGTTCATTCCAAAGTATTGCAGATATAAGCTATAAAGTTGGATTCCTTTTAATCTTCTGTGGTGTAGTGGTAGCGCCTTGACTTAGTAATCATAAGTCCTAGGTTCGAGTCCCGGTCGGGGTAAAAATGATTCATGTTTTCACATATGTAATGTGCTTATTTGGTTATTTCATGGCCCGAATGAGATTGGGAATTGAATTAAATACTAAAATGATGCCACGAGTGAGGTTGGGGAATCTGTAATATGAACATAGTGGCATTCAGATAGAATGAGTTCATTCCAAAGTATAGCAGATATAAGCTATAAGGTTGGATTCCTTTTAACCTTCTGTGGTGTAGTTGTAGCGCCTTGACTTAGTAATCATAAGTCCTAGGTTCGAGTCCGGGTCGGGGTAAAAAATTATTCATGTTTTCACATATGTAATGTGCTTATTTGGTTATTTCATGGCCCGAATGAGATTGGGAATTGAATTAAATGCTAATATGAAGCCACGAGTGAGGTTGGGGAATCTGTAATATGAACACATTGGCATTCAGATAGAATGCGTTCATTCCAAAGAATAGCAGATATAAGCTATAAGGCTGGATTCCTTTTAACCTTCTGTGGTGTAGTGGTAGCGCCTTGACTTAGTAATCATAAGTCCTAGGTTCGAGAACCTGTCGGGGAAAAAGTGATTCATGCTTGCACATATGTAATGTGCTTATTTAGTTATTTCATTGCCCGAATGAGATTTGGAATTGATTTAAATGCTAAAATGAAGCCACGAATGAGGTTGGGGAATCTGTAATATGTACATAGTGGCATTCAAATAGAATGCAGTCATTCCTAAGTATAGCAGATATAAGCTATAAGGTTGGATTCCTTTTTACCTTCTGTGGTGTAGTGGTAGCGCCATGACTTAGTAATCATAAGTCCTAGGTTCGAGTCCGGGTCGGGGTAAAATATGATTCATGTTTTCACATATGTAATGTGCTTATTTGGTTATTTCATGGCCCGAATGAGATTGGGAATTGAATTAAATACTAAAATGAAGCCACGAGTGAGGTTGGGGAATCTGTAATATGAACAGAGTGGCATTCAGATAGAATGAGTTCATTCCAAAGTATAGCAGATATAAGCTATAATGTTGGATTCCTTTTAACCTTCTGTGGTGTAGTGGTAGCGCCTTGACTTAGTAATCATAAGTCCTAGGTTCGAGTCCCGGTCGGGGTAAAAATAATTCATGTTTTCACATATGTAATGTGCTTATTTGGTTATTTCATGGCCCGAATGAGATTGGGAATTGAATTAAATACTAAAATGATGCCACGAGTGAGGTTGGGGAATCTGTAATATGAACATAGTGTCATTCAGATAGAATGCGTTCATTCCAAAGTATAGCAGATATAAGCTATAAGGTTGGATTCCTTTTAACCTTCTCTGGTGTAGTGGTAGCGCCTCGACTTAGTAATCATAAGTCCTAGGTTCGAGTCCTGGTCGGGGTAAAAAATGATTCATGTTTTCACATATATAATGTGCTTATTTGGTTATTTCATGGTCCGAATGAGATTGGGAATTGAATTAAATGCTAAAATGAAGCCACGAGTGAGGTTGGGGAATCTGTAAAATGAACATATTGGCATTCAGATAGAAGGCGTTCATTCAAAAGTATAGCAGATATAAGCTATAAGGTTGGATTCCTTTTAACCTTCTGTGGTGTAGTGGTAGCGCCTTGACTTAGTAATCATAAGTCCTAGGTTCGAGTCCCGGCCGGAGTAAAAAATGTTTCATGTTTTAAAATATGTAATGTGCTTATTTGGTTATTTCATGGCCCGAATGAGGTTAGGATTGAATTAAATGCTAAAATGAAGCCACAAGTGAGGTTGGAGAATCTCAAATATGAACATAGTGGCATTCAGTTAGAATGCATTCATTCCTAAGTATAGCTGATATAAGCTATAAGATTGGATTCCTTTTAACCTACTGTGGTGTAGTGGTAGCACCTTGACTTAGTAATCATAAGTCCTATGTTCGAGTCCCGATCGGGGTATTAAATGATTCATGTTTTCAAATATGTAATGTGCATATTTGGTTATTTCATGGCACGAATGAGATTGGGAATTGAATTAAATGCTAAAATGAAGCCACGAATGATGTTGGGGAATCTGTAATATGAACATAGTGGATTTCAGATAGAATGAGTTCATTCCAAAGTATAGCTGATATAAGCTATAATGTTGGATTCCTTTTAACCTTCTGTGGTGTAGTGGTAGCGCCTTGACTTAGTAATCATAAGTCCTAGGTTCGAGTCCCGTTCGGGGTAAAAATGATTCATGTTTTCACATATGTAATGTGCTTATTTGGTTATTTCATGGCCCGAATGAGATTGGGAATTGAATTAAATGCTAAAATGAAGCCACGAATGAGGTTGGGGAATCTGTAATATGTACATAGTGGCATTCAAATAGAATGCATTCATTCCTAAGTATAGCAGATATAAGCTTTAAGGTTGGATTCCTTTTAACCTTCTGTGGTGTAGTGGTAGCACCATGACTTAGTAATCATAAGTCCTAGGTTCGAGAACAAGTCGGGGTAAAAAATGATTCATGTTTTCACATTTGTAATGTGCTTAGTTGGTTATTTTATGGCCCGAATGAGATTGGGAATTGAATTAAATACTAAAATGAAGCCACGAGTGAGGTTGGGGAATCTGTAAAATGAACATAGTGGCATTCAGATTGAATGCGTTCATTCCAAAGTATAGTAGATATAAGCTATAAGGTTGGATTCCTTTTAACCTTCTGTGGTGTAGTGGTAGCGCCTTGACTTAGTAATCATAAGTCGTAGGTTCGAGTCCCGGTCGGGGTAAGAAATGATTCATGTTTTCACATATGTAATGTGCTTATTTGGTTATTTCATGGCCCGAATGAGATTGGGATTTGAATTAAATGCTAAAATGAAGCCACGAATGAGGTTGGGAAATCTGTAATATGAACATAGTGGTATTCAGATAGAATGAGTTCATTCCAAAGTATAGCAGATATAAGCTATAATGTTGGATTCCTTTTAACCTTCTGTGGTGTAGTGGTAGCACCTTGACTTAGTAATCATAAGTCCTAGGTTCGAGTCCCGGTCGGGGTAAAAATGATTCATGTTTTCACATATGTAATGTGCTTATTTGGTTATTTCATGGCCCGAATGAGATTGGGAATTGAATTAAATACTAAAATGAAGCCACGAGTGAAGTTGGGGAATCTGTAATATGAACATAGTGGCATTCAGATAGAATGAGTTCATTCCTAAGTATAGCAGATATAAGCTATAAGGTTGGATTCCTTTTAACCTTCTGTGGTGTAGTGGTAGCGCCTTGACTTAGTAATCATAAGTCCTAGGTTCGATTCCCGGTCGGGGTAAAAAATGATTAATGTTTTCACATATATAATGTGCTTATTTAGTTATTTCATATCCCGAATGAGATTGGGAATTGATTTAAATGCTAAAATGAAGCCACGAGTGAGGTTGGGGAATCTGTAATATGAACATAGTGGCATTCAGATAATATGCGTTTATTCCTAAGTATAGCAGATATAAGCTATAAGGTTGGATTCCTTTTAACCTTCTGTGGTGTAGTGGTAGCGCCTTGACTTAGTAATCATAAGTCCTAGGTTCGAGAACAAGTCGGGGTAAAAAATGATTCATGTTTTCACATTTTTAATGTGCTTAGTTGGTTATTTCATGGCTAGAATGAGATTGGGAATTGAATTAAATGCTAAAATGAAGCCACGAGTGAGGTTGGGGAATCTGTAAAATGAACATAGTGGCATTCAGATAGAATGCGTTCATTCCAAAGTATAGCAGATATAAGCTATAAAGTTGGATTCCTTTTAACCTTCTGTGGTGTAGTGGTAGCGCCTTGACTTAGTAATCATAAGTCCTAGGTTCGAGTCCCGGTCGGGGTAAAAATGATTCATGTTTTCACATATGTAATGTGCTTATTTGGTTATTTCATGGCTCGAATGAGATTGGGAATTGAATTAAATACTAAAATGATGCCACGAGTGAGGTTGGGGAATCTGTAATATGAACATAGTGGCATTCAGATAGAATGAGTTCATTCCAAAGTATAGCAGATATAAGCTATAAGGTTGGATTCCTTTTAACCTTCTCTGGTGTAGTTGTAGCGCCTTGACTTAGTAATCATAAGTCCTAGGTTCGAGTCCCAGTCGGGGTAAAAAATGATTCATGTTTTCACATATGTAATGTGCTTATTTGGTTATTTCATAGCCCGAATGAGATTGGGAATTGAATTAAATGCTAAAATGAAGCGACGAGTAAGGTTGGGAAATCTTTAATATGAACATAGTGCCATTCAGATAGAAGGCGTTCATTCCTAAGTATAGCAGATATAAGCTATAAGGTTGGATTCCTTTTAACCTTCTATGTTGTAGTGGTAGCGCCTTGACGTAGTAATCATAAGTCCTAGGTTCGAGAACAAGTCGGGGTAATAAATGATTCATGTTTTCACATATGTAATGTGCTTATTTGGTTATTTCATGGCCCGAATGAGATTGGGAATTGAATTAAATGCTAAAATGAAGCCACGAGTGAGGTTGGGGAATCTGTAATATGAACACATTGGCATTCAGATAGAATGCGTTCATTCCAAAGTATAGCAGATATAAGCTATAAGGTTGGAGTCCTTTTAACCTTCTGTGGTGTAGTGGTAGCGCCTTGACTTAGTAATCATAAGTCCTAGGTTCGAGAACCTGTCGGGGTAAAAATGATTCATGTTTGCACATATGTAATGTGCTTATTTAGTTATTTCATTGCCCAAATGAGATTGGGAATTGAATTAAATGCTAAAATGAAGCCACGAGTGAGGTTGGGGAATCTGTAATATGAACATAGTGGCATTCAGATAGAATGCGTTCATTCCTAAGTATAGCAGATATAAGCTATAAGGTTGGATACCTTTTAACCTTCTGTGGTGTAGTGGTAGCACCTTGACTTAGTAATCATAAGTCCTAGGTTCGAGTCCCGGTCGGGGTAAAAAATGATTCATATTTTCACATATGTAATGTGCTTATATGGTTATTTGATGGCCCGAATGAGATTGGGAATTGAATTAAATGCTAAAATGAAGCCACGAGTTAGGTTGGAGAATCTGTAATATGAACATAGTGGCATTCAGATAGAATGCGTTCATTCCAAAGTATAGCAGATATAAGCTATAAGGCTGGATTCCTTTTAACCTTCTGTGGTGTAGTGGTAACGCCTTGACTTAGTAATCATAAGTCCTATGTTCGAGTCCCGATCGGGGTATTAAATGATTCATGTTTTCACATATGTAATGTGCATATTTGGTTATTTCATGGCACTAATGAGATTGGGAATTGAATTAAATGCTAAAATGAAGCCATGAGTGAGGTTGGGGAATCTGTAATATGAACATAGTGGCTTTCAGATAGAATGAGTTCATTCCTAAGTATAGTAGATATAAGCTATAAGGTTGGATTCCTTTCAACCTTCTGTGGTGTAGTGGTAGCTCCTAGACTTAGTAATTATAAGTCCTAGGTTCGAGTCCCGGTCGGGGTAAAAAATAATTCATGTTTTCACATATGTAATGTGCTTATTTGGTTATTTCATGTTCCGAATGAGATTGGGATTTGAATTAAATGCTAAAATGAAGCCACGAATGAGGTTGGGGAATCTGTAATATGAACATACTGGCATTCAGATAGAATGAGTTCATTCCTAAGTATAGTAGATATAAGCTATAAGGTTGGATTCCTTTCAACCTTCTGTGGTGTAGTGGTAGCTCCTAGACTTAGTAATTATAAGTCCTAGGTACGAGTCCCGGTCGGGGTAAAAAATGATTCATGTTTTCACATATGTAATGTGCTTATTTGGTTATTTCATGTTCCGAATGAGATTGGGATTTGAATTAAATGCTAAAATGAAGCCACGAATGAGGTTGGGGAATCTGTAATATGAACATACTGGCATTCAGATAGAATGAGTTCATTCCTAAGCATAGTAGATATAAGCTATAAGGTTGGATTCCTTTCAACCTTCTGTGGTGTAGTGGTAGCTCCTAGACTTAGTAATTATAAGTCCTAGGTTCGAGTCCCGGTCGGGGTAAAAAATGATTCATGTTTTCACATATGTAATTTGCTTTTTTGGTTATTTCATGTTCCGAATGAGATTGGGATTTGAATTAAATGCTAAAATGAAGCCACGAATGAGGTTGGGGAATCTGTAATATGAACATAGTTTCATTCAGATAGAATGAGTTCATTCCAAAGTTTAGCAGATATAACTATAATGTTGGATTCCTTTTAACCTTCTGTGGTGTAGTGGTAGCGCCTTGACTTAGTAGTCATAAGTCCTAGGTTCGAGAACAATTCGGGATAAAAAATTATTCATGTTTTCACATTTGTAATGTGCTTAGTTGGTTATTTAATGGCTAGAATGAGATTGGGAATTGAATTAAATGCTAAAATGAAGCCACAAGTGAGGTTGGGGAATCTGTAAAATGAACATAGTGGCATTCAGATAGAATGCGTTCATTCCAAAGTATAGCAGATATAAGCTATAAGGTTGGATTCCTTTTAACCTTCTGTGGTGTAGTGGTAGCGCCTTGACTTAGTAATCATAAGTCTTAGGTTCGAGTCCCGGTCAGGGTAAAAAATGATTCATGTTTTCACATATGTAATGTGCTTATTTGGTTATTTCATGGCCCGAACGAGATTGGGATTTGAATTAAATGCTAAAATGAAGCCACGAATGAGGTTGGGGAATCTGTAATATGAACAAAGTGGCATTCAGATAGAATGAGTTCATTCCAAAGTATAGCAGATATAAGCTATAATGTTGGATTCCTTTTAACCTTCTGTGGTGTAGTCGTAGCGCCTTAACTTAGTAATCATAAGTCCTAGGTTCGTGTCCCGGTCGGGGTAAAAATGATTCATGTTTTCACATATGTAATGTGCTTATTTGGTTATTTCATGGCGTGATTGAGATTAGGAATTGAATTAAATACTAAAATGAAGCCACGAGTGAGGTTGGGGAATCTGTAATATGAACATAGTGGCATTCAGATAGAATGAGTTAATTCCTAAGTATAGCAGATATAAGCTATAAGGTTGGATTCCTTTTAACCTTCTGTGGTGTAGTGGTAGCACCTTGACTTAGTAATCATAAGTCCTAGGTTCGAGTCCCGGTCGGGGTAAAAAATGATTCATGTTTTCACACATATAATGTGCTTATTTGGTTATTTCATTTCCCGAATGAGATTGGGAATTGAATTAAATGCTAATATGAAGCCACGAGTAAGGTTGGGGAATCTGTAATATGAACATAGAGTCATTGAGATAGAATGCGTTCATTCCAAAAGTATAGCAGATATAAGCTATAAGGTTGGATTCCTTTTAACCATCTGTGGTGTAGTGGTAGCGCCTTGACTTAGTAATCATAAGTCCAAGGTTCGAGTCCAGGTCGGGGTAAAAAATGATTCATGTTTTCACATATGTAATGTGCATATTTGGTTATTTCATGGCCCGAATGAGATTGGGAATTGAATTAAATACTAAAATGATGCCAGGAGTGAGGTTGGGGAATCTGTAATATGAACATAGTGTCATTCAGATAGAATGCGTTCATTCCAAAGTATAGCAGATATAAGCTATAAGGTTGGATTCCTTTTAACCTTCTGTGGTGTAGTGGTAGCGCCTTGACTTAATAATCATAAGTCCTAGGTTCGAGTCCCGGCCGGAGTAAAAAATGTTCCATGTTTTAAAATATGTAATGTGCTTATTTGGTTATTTCATATCCCGAATGAGATTGGGAATTGATTTAAATGCTAAAATGAAGCCACGAGTGAGGTTGGGGAATCTGTAATATGAACATAGTTGCATTCAGATAGAATGCGTTCATTCCTAAGTATAGCAGATATAAGCTATAAGGTTGGATTCCTTTTAACCTTCTGTGGTGTAGTGGTAGCGCCTTGACTTAGTAATCATAAGTCCTAGGTTCGAGAACAAGTCGGGGTAAAAAATGATTCATGTTTTCACATTTGTAATGTGCTTAGTTGGTTATTTCATGGCTAGAATGAGATTGGGAATTGAATTAAATGCTAAAATGAAGCCACGAGTGAGGTTGGGGAATCTGTAAAATGAACATAGTGGCATTCAGATAGAATGCGTTCATTCCAAAGTATAGCAGATATAAGTTATAAAGTTGGATTCCTTTTAACCTTCTGTGGTGTAGTGGTAGCGCCTTGACTTAGTAATCATAAGTCCTAGGTTCGAGTCCCGGTCGGGGTAAAAATGATTCATGTTTTCACATATGTAATGTGCTTATTTGGTTGTTTCATGGCCCGAATGAGATTGGGAATTGAATTAAATACTAAAATGATGCCACGAGTGAGGTTGGGGAATCTGTAAAATGAACATAGTGGCATTCAGATAGAATGAGTTCATTCCTAAGTATAGCAGATATAAGCTATAAGGTTGGATTCCTTTTAACCTTCTGTGGTGTAGTGGTAGCGCCTTGACTTAGTAATCATAAGTCCTAGGTTCGAGTCCCGGTCGGGGTAAAAAATGATTCATGTTTTCACATATGTAATGTGCTTATTTGGTTATTTCATGGCCCGAATGAGATTGGGAATTGAATTAAATGCTAAAATGAAGCCACGAGTGAGGTTGGGGAATCTGTAATATGAACACATTGGCATTCAGATAGAATGGGTTCATTCCAAAGTATAGCAGATATAAGCTATAAGGTTGGATTCCTTTTAACTTTCTGTGGTGTAGTGGTAGCGCCTTGACTTAGTAATCATAAGTCCTAGGTTCGAGAACCTGTCGGGGTAAAAATGATTCATGTTTTCACATATGTAATGTGCTTATTTAGTTATTTCATTGCCCGAATGAGATTGGGAATTGATTTAAATGCTAAAATGAAGCCACGAATGAGGTTGGGGAATTTGTAATATGTACATAGTGGCATTCAAATAGAATGCATTCATTCCTAAGTATAGCAGATATAAGCTATAAGGTTGGATTCCTTTTTACCTTCTGTGCTGTAGTGGTAGCGCCATGACTTAGTAATCATAAGTCCTAGGTTCGAGTCCGGGTCGGGGTAAAAAATGATTCATGTTTTCACATATGTAATGTGCTTATTTGGTTATTTCATGGCCCGAATGAGATTTGGAATTGATTTAAATGCTAAAATGAAGCCACGAGTGAGGTTGGGGAATCTGTAATATGAACATAGTGGCATTCAGATAGAATGCGTTCATTCCTAGGTATAGCAGATATAAGTTATAAAGTTGGATTCCTTTTAACCTTCTGTGGTGTAGTGGTAGCGCCTGGACTTAGTAATCATAAGTCCTAGGTTCGAGAACAATTAGGGGTAAAAAATGATTCATGTTTTCACATTTGTAATGTGCTTAGTTGGTTATTTAATGGCTAGAATGAGATTGGGAATTGAATTAAATGCTAAAATGAAGCCAGAAGTGAGGTTGGGGAATCTGTAAAATGAACATAGTGGCATTCAGATAGAATGCGTTCATTCCAAAGTATAGCAGATATAAGCTATAAGGTTGGATTCCTTTTAACCTTCTGTGGTGTAGTGGTAGCGCCTTGACTTAGTAATCATAAGTACTAGGTTCGAGTCCAGGTCGGGGTAAAAAATGATTCATGTTTTCACATATGTAATGTGCAAATATGGTTATTTCACGGCCCGAATGAGATTGGGAATTGAATTAAATGCTAAAATGAAGCCACGAGTGAGGTTGGGGAATCTGTAATATGAACTTAGTGGCATTCAGATAGAATGAGTTCATTCCAAAGTATGGCAGATATAAGCTATAATGTTGGATTCCTTTTAAACTTCTGTGGTGTAGTGGTAGCGCCTTGACTTAGTAATCATAAGTCCTAGGTTCGAGTCCCGGTCGGGGTAAAAATAATTCATGTTTTCACATATGTAATGTGCTTATTTGGTTATTTCATGGCCCGAATGAGATTGGGAATTGAATTAAATACTAAAATGATGCCACGAGTGAGGTTGGGGAATCTGTAATATGAACATAGTGTCATTCAGATAGAATGCGTTCATTCCAAAGTATAGCAGATATAAGATATAAGGTTGGATTCCTTTTAACCTTCTCTGGTGTTGTGGTAGCGCCTCGACTTAGTAATCATAAGTCCGAGGTTCGAGTCCTGGTCAGGGTAAAAAATGATTCATGTTTTCACATATGTAATGTGCTTATTTGGTTATTTCATGGCCCGAATGAGACTGGGAATTGAATTAAATGCTAAAATGAAGCCACGAGTGAGGTTGGGGAATCTGTAATATGAACATATTGGCATTCAGATAGAAGGCGTTCATTCAAAAGTATAGCAGATATAAGCTATAAGGTTGGATTCCTTTTAACCTTCTGTGGTGTAGTGGTAGCGCCTTGACTTAGTAATCATAAGTCCTAGGTTCGATTCCCGGCCGGAGTAAAAAATGTTTCATGTTTTAAAATATGTAATGGGCTTATTTGGTTATTTCATGGCCTGAATGAGATTAGGATTGAATTAAATGCTAAAATGAATCCACAAGTGAGGTTGGAGAATCTCAAATATGAACATAATGGCATTCAGATAGAATGCATTCATTCCTAAGTATAGCAGATATAAGCTATAAGGTTGGATTCCTTTTAACCTTCTGTGGTGTAGTGGTAGCGCCTTGACTTAGTAATCATATGTCCTATGTTCGATTCCCGATCGGGGTATTAAATGATTTATGTTTTCAAATATGTAATGTGCATATTTGGTTATTTCATGGCACGAATGAGATTGGGAATTGAATTAAATGCTAAAATGAAGCCACGAATGAGGTTGGCGAATCTGTAATATGAACATAGTGGCTTTCAGATAGAATGAGTTCATTCCAAAGTATAGCAGATATAAGCTATAATGTTGGATTCCTTTTAACCTTCTGTGGTGTAGTGGTAGCGCCTTGACTTAGTAATCATAAGTCCTAGGTTCGAGTCCCGGTCGGGGTAAAAATGATTCATGTTTTCACATATGTAATGTGCTTATTTGGTTATTTCATATCCCGAATGAGATTGGGAATTGAATTAACTGCTAAAATGAAGCCACGAATGAGGTTGGGGAATCTGTAATATGTACATAGTGGCATTCAGATAGAATGCATTCATTCCTAAGTATAGCAGATATAAGCTATAAGGTTGGATTCCTTTTAACCTTCTGTGGTGTAGGGGTAGCGCCATGACTTAGTAATCATAAGTCCTAGGTTCGAGTCCGGGTCGGGGTAAAAAATTATTCATGTTTTCACATATGTAATGTGCTTATTTGGTTATTTCATATCCCGAATGAGATTGGGAATTGATTTAAATGCTAAAATGAAGCCACGTGTGAGGTTGGGGAATCTGTAATATGAACATAGTGGGATTCAGATAGAATGCGTTCATCCCTAAGTATAGCAGATATAAGCTATAAGGTTGGATTCCTTTTAACCTTCTGTGGTGTAGTGGTAGCGCCTTGACTTAGTAATCATAAGTCCTAGGTTCGAGAACAAGTCGGGGTAAAAAATGATTCATGTTTTCACATTTGTAATGTACTTAGTTGGTTATTTAATGGCTAGAATGAGATTGGGAATTGAATTAAATGCTAAAATGAAGCCACGAGTGAGGTTGGGGAATTTGTAAAATGAACATAGTGGCATTCAGATAGAATGCGTTCATTCCAAAATATAGCAGATATAAGCTATAAGGATGGATTCCTTTTAACCTTCTGTGGTGTAGTGGTAGCGCCTTGACTTAGTAATCATAAGTCCTAGGTTCGAGTAACGGTCGGGGTAAAAAATGATTCATGTTTTCACATATGTAATGTGCTTATTTGGTTATTTCATGGCCCGAATGAGATTGGGATTTGAATTAAATGCTAAAATGAAGCCACGAATGAGGTTGGGGAATCTGTAATATGAACATAGTGGTATTCAGATAGAATGAGTTCATTCCAAAGTATAGCAGATATAAGCTATAATGTTGGATTCCTTTTAACCTTCTGTGGTGTAGTGGTAGCGCCTTGACTTAGTAATCATAAGTCCTAGGTTCGAGTCCCGGTCGGGGTAAAAATGATTCATGTTTTCACATATGTAATGAGCTTATTTGGTTATTTCATGGCCCGAATGAGATTGGGAATTGAATTAAATACTAAAATGAAGCCACGAGTGAGGTTGGGGAATATGTAATTTGAACATAGTGGCATTCAGATAGAATGAGTTCATTCCAAAGTATATCAGATATAAGCTATAATGTTGGATTCCTTTTAACCTTCTGTGGTGTAGTGGTAGCGTCTTGACTTAGTAATCATAAGTCCTAGGTTCGAGTCCCGGTCGGGGTAAAAATAATTCATGTTTTCACATATGTAAAGTGCTTATTTGGTTATTTCATGGCCCGAATGAGATTGGGAATTGAATTAAATACTAAAATGAAGCCATGAGTGAGGTTGGGGAATCTGTAATATGAACATAGTGTCATTCAGATAGAATGCGTTCATTCCAAAGTATAGCAGATATAAGCTATAAGGTTGGATTCCTTTTAACCTTCTCTGGTGTAGTGGTAGCGCCTTGACTTAGTAATCATAAGTCCGAGGTTCGAGTCCTGGTCGGGGTAAAAAATGATTCATATTTTCACATATGTAATGTGCTTATTTGGATATTTCATGGCCCGAATGAGATTGGGAATTGAATTAAATGCTAAAATGAAGCCACGAGTGAGGTTGGGGAATCTGTAATATGAACATATTGGCATTCAGATAGAAGGCGTTCATTCAAATGTATAGCAGATATAAGCTATAAGGTTGGATTCCTTTTAACCTTCTGTGGTGTAGTGGTAGCGCCTTGACTTAGTAATCATAAGTCCTAGGTTCGAGTCCCGGCCGGAGTAAAAAATGTTTCATGTTTTAAAATATGTAATGTGCTTATTTGGTTATTTCATGGCCTGAATGAGATTAGGATTGAATTAAATGCTAAAATGAAGCCACAAGTGAGGTTGGAGAATCTCAAATATGAACATAGTGGCATTCAGATAGAATGCATTCATTCCTAAGTATAGCAGATATAAGCTATAAGATTGGATTCCTTTTAACCTTCTGTGGTGTAGTGGTAGCACCTTGACTTAGTAATCATAAGTCCTATGTTCGAGTCCCGATCGGGGTATTAAATGATTCATGTTTTCAAATATGTAATGTGCATATTTGGTTATTTCATGGCACGAATGAGATTGGGAATTGAATTAAATGCTAAAATGAAGCCACGAATGAGGTTGGGGAATCTCTAATATGAACATAGTGGATTTCAGATAGAATGAGTTCATTCCAAAGTATAGCTGATATAAGCTATAAGGTTGGATTCCTTTTAACCTTTTGTGGTGTAGTTGTAGCGCCTTGACTTAGTAATCATAAGTCCTAGGTTCGAGTCCCGTTCGTGGTAAAAATGATTCATGTTTTCACATATGTAATGTGCTTATTTGGTTATTTCATAGCCCGAATGGGATTGGGAATTGAATTAAATGCTAAAATGAAGCCACGAATGAGGTTGGGGAATCTGTAATATGTACATAGTGGCATTCAAATAGAATGCATTCATTCCTAAGTATAGCAGATATAAGCTATAAGGTTGGATTCCTTTTAACCTTCTGTGTTGTAGTGGTAGCGCCTTGACGTAGTAATCATAAGTCCTAGGTTCGAGAACAAGTCGGGGTAATAAATGATTCATGTTTTCACATATGTAATGTGCTTATTTGGTTATTTCATGGCCCGAATGAGATTGGGAATTGAATTAAATGCTAAAATGAAGCCACGAGTGAGGTTGGGGAATCTGTAATATGAACACATTGGCATTCAGATAGAATGCGTTCATTCCAAAGTATAGCAGATATAAGCTATAAGGTTGGAGTCCTTTTAACCTTCTGTGGTGTAGTGGTAGCGCCTTGACTTAGTAATCATAAGTCCTAGGTTCGAGAACCTGTCGGGGTAAAAATAATTCATGTTTGCACATATGTAATGCGCTTATTTAGTTATTTCATGGCCCAAATGAGATTGGGAATTGAATTAAATGCTAAAATGAAGCCACGAGTGAGGTTGGGGAATCTGTAATATGAACATAGTGGTATTCAGATAGAATGAGTTCATTCCTAAGTATAGCAGATATAAGCTATAAGGTTGGATACCTTTTAACCTTCTGTGGTGTAGTGGTAGAACCTTGACTTAGTAATCATAAGTCCTAGGTTCGAGTCCCGGTCGGGGTAAAAAATGATTCATATTTTCACATATGTAATGTGCTTATATGGTTATTTGATGGCCCGAATGAGATTGGGAATTGAATTAAATGCTAAAATGAAGCCACGAGTTAGGTTTGAGAATCTGTAATATGAACATAGTGGCATTCAGATAGAATGCGTTCATTCCAAAGTATAGCAGATATAAGCTATAAGGTTGGATTCCTTTTAACCTTCTGTGGTGTAGTGGTAGTGCCTCGACTTAGTAATCATAAGTCCTAGGTTCGAGTCCCTTTCGGGGTAAAAAATGTTTCATGTCTTAAAATATGTAATGTGCATATTTGGTTATTTCTTGGCCCGAATGAGATTAGGATTGAATTAAATGCTAAAATGAAGCCACGAGTGAGGTTGGGGAATCTCAAATATGAACATAGTGTCATTCAAATAGAATGCATTCATTCCTAAGTATAGCAGATATAAGCTATAAGGTTGGATTCCTTTTAACCTTCTTTGGTTTATTGGTAGCGCCTTGACTTAGTAATCATAAGTCCTAGGTTCGAGTCCAGGTCGGGGTAAAAAATGATTCATGTTTTCACATATGTAATGTGCTTCTTTGGTTATTTCATGGCCCGAATGAGATTGGGAATTGAATTAAATGCTAAAATGAAGCCACGAGTGAGGTTGGGGAATCTGTAATATGAACATAGTGGCATTCAGATAGAAGGCGTTCATTCCTAAGTATAGCAGATATAAGCAATAAGGTTGGATTCCTTTTAACCTTCTGTGGTGTAGTGGTAGCGCCTTGACTTAGTATTCATAAGTCCTAGTTTCGAGTCCCGGTCGGGGTAAAAAATGATTCATGTTTTCACATATGTAAAGTGCTTATTTGGTTATTTCATGGCCCGAATGAGATTGGGAATTGAATTAAATACTAAAATGAAGCCACGAGTGAGGTTGGGGAATCTGTAAAATGAACATAGTGGCATTCAGATTGAATGCGTTTATTCCAAAGTATAGCAGATATAAGCTATAAGGTTGGATTCCTTTTAACCTTCTGTGGTGTAGTGGTAGCGCCTTGACTTAGTAATCATAAGTCCTAGGTTCGAGTCCCGGTCGGGGTAAGAAATGATTCATGTTTTCACATATGTAATGTGCTTATTTGGTTATTTCATGGCCCGAATGAGATTGGGATTTGAATTAAATGCTAAAATGAAGCCACGAATGAGGTTGGGGAATCTGTAATATGAACATAGTGGTATTCAGATAGAATGAGTTCATTCCAAAGTATAGCAGATCTAAGCTATAATGTTGGATTCCTTTTAACCTTCTGTGGTGTAGTGGTAGCGACTTGACTTAGTAATCATAAGTCCTAGGTTCGAGTCGAGGTCGGGGTAAAAATGATTCATGTTTTCACATATGTAATGTGCTTATTTGGTTATTTCATGGCCCGAATGAGATTGGGAATTGAATTAAATACTAAAATGAAGCCACGAGTGAGGTTGGGGAATCTGTAATATGAACATAGTGGCATTCAGATAGAATGAGTTCATTCCTAAGTATAGCAGATATAAGCTATAAGGTTGGATTCCTTTTAACCTTCTGTGGTGTAGTGGTAGCGCCTTGACTTAGTAATCATAAGTCCTAGGTTCGAGTCCCGGTCGGGGTAAAAAATTATTCGTGTTTTCACATATGTAATGTGCTTATTTGGTTATTTCATATCCCGAATGAGATTGGGAATTGATTTAAATGCTAAAATGAAGCCACGAGTGAGGTTGGGAAATCTGTAATATGAACATAGTGGCATTCAGATAGAATGCGTTTATTCCTAAGTATAGCAGATATAAGCTATAAGGTTGGATTCCTTTTAACCTTCTGTGGTGTTGTGGTAGCGCCTTGACTTAGTAATCATAAGTCCTAGGTTCGAGAACAAGTCGGGGTAAAAAATGATTCATGTTTTCACATTTGTAATGTGCTTAGTTGGTTATTTCATGGCTAGAATGAGACTGGGAATTGAATTAAATGCTAAAATGAAGCCACGAGTGAGGTTGGGGAATCTGTAAGATGAACTTAGTGGCATTCAGATAGAATGCGTTCATTCCAAAGTATAGCAGATATAAGCTATAAGGTTGGAGTCCTTTTAACCTTTTGTGGTGTAGTGGTAGCGCCTTGACTTAGTAATCATAAGTCCTAGGTTCGAGTCCCGGTTGGGGTAAAAATGATTCATGTTTTCACATATGTAATGTGCTTATTTGGTTATTTCATGGCCCGAATGAGATTGGGAATTGAATTAAATACTAAAATGATGCCACGAGTGAGGTTGGGGAATCTGTAATATGAACATAGTGGTATTCAGATAGAATGCGTTCATTCCTAAGTATAGCAGATATAAGCTATAAGGTGGGATACCTTTTAACCTTCTGTGGTGTAGTGGTAGCACCTTGACTTAGTAATCATAAGTCCTAGGTTCGAGTCCCGGTCGGGGTAAAAAATGATTCATGTTTTCACATATGTAATGTGCTTATATGGTTATTTGATGGCCCGAATGAGATTGGGAATTGAATTAAATGCTAAAATGAAGCCACGAGTTAGGTTTGAGAATCTGTAATATGAACATAGTGGCATTCAGATAGAATGCGTTCATTCCAAAGTATAGCAGATATAAGCTATAAGGTTGGATTCCTTTTAACCTTCTGTGGTGTAGTGGTAGTGCCTCGACTTAGTAATCATAAGTCCTAGGTTCGAGTCCCTTTCGGGGTAAAAAATGTTTCATGTCTTAAAATATGTAATGTGCATATTTGGTTATTTCTTGGCCCGAATGAGATTAGGATTGAATTAAATGCTATAATGAAGCCACGAGTGAGGTTGGGGAATCTCAAATATGAACATAGTCTCATTCAAATAGAATGCATTCATTCCTAAGTATAGCAGATATAAGCTATAAGGTTGGATTCCTTTTAACCTTCTTTGGTTTATTGGTAGCGCCTTGACTTAGTAATCATAAGTCCTAGGTTCGAGTCCAGGTCGGGGTAAAAAATGATTCATGTTTTCACATATGTAATGTGCTTATTTGGTTATTTCATGGCCCGAATGAGATTGGGAATTGAATTAAATGCTAAAATGAAGCCACGAGTGAGGTTGGGGAATCTGTAATATGAACATAGTGGCATTCAGAAAGAAGGCGTTAATTCCTAAGTATAGCAGATATAAGCAATAAGGTTGGATTCCTTTTAACCTTCTGTGGTGTAGTGGTAGCGCCTTGACTTAGTAATCATAAGTCCTAGGTTCGAGTCCCGGTCGGGGTAAAAAATGATTCATGTTTTCACATATGTAAAGTGCTTATTTGGTTATTTCATGGCCCGAATGAGATTGGGAATTGAATTAAATGCTAAAATGAAGCCACGAATGAGGTTGGGGAATCTGTAATATGTACATAGTGGCATTCAGATAGAATGCATTCATTCCTAAGTATAGCAGATATAAGCTATAAGGTTGGATTCCTTTTTACCTTCTGTGGTGTAGTGGTAGTGCCTCGACTTAGTAATCATAAGTCCTAGATTCGAGTCCCGGTCGGGGTAAAAAATGATTCATGTTTTCACATATGTAATGTGCTTATTTGGTTATTTCATGGCCTGAATGAGATTCGGAATTGATTTAAATGCTAAAATGAAGCCACGAGTGAGGTTATGGAATCTGTAATATGAACATAGTGGCATTCAGATAGAATGCGTTCATTCCTAGGTATAGCAGATATAAGCTATAAGTTTGGATTCCTTTTAACCTTCTGTGGTGTAGTGGTACTGCCTTGACTTAGTAATCATAAGTCCTAGGTTCGAGAACAATTCGGGGTAAAAAATGATTCATGTTTTCACATTTGTAATGTGCTTAGTTGGTTATTTAATGGCTAGAATGAGATTGGGAATTGAATTAAAGGCTAAAATGAAGCCACGAGTGAGGTTGGTGAATCTGTTAAATGAACATAGTGGCATTCAGATAGAATGCGTTAATTCCAAAGTATAGCAGATATAAGCTATAAGGTTGGATTCCTTTTAACCTTCTGTGGTGTAGTTGTAGCGCCTTGACTTAGTAATCATAAGTCCTAGGTTCGAGTCCCGGTCGGGATAAAAAATGATTCATGTTTTCACATATGTAATGTGCTTATTTGGTTATTTCATGTCCCGAATGAGATTGGGATTTGAAATAAATGCTAAAATGAAGCCACGAATGAGGTTGGGGAATCTGTAATATGAACAAAGTGGCATTCAGATATAATTAGTTCATTCCAAATTATAGCAGATATAAGCTATAATGTTGGATTCCTGTTAACCTTCTGTGGTGTTATGGTAGCGCCTTGATTTAGTAATCATAAGTCCTAGGTTCGAGTCCCGGTCGGGGTAAAAATGATTCATGTTTTCACATATGTATTGTGCTTATTTGGTTATTTCATGGCGTGAATGAGATTAGGAATTAGAATTAAATACTAAAATGAAGCCACGAGTGAGGTTGGGGAATCTGTCATATGAACATAGTGGCATTCAGATAGAATGAGTTAATTCCTATGTATAGCAGATATAAGCTATAAGGTTGGATTCCTTTTAACCTTCTGTGGTGTAGTGGTAGCACCTTGACTTAGTAATCATAAGTCCTAGGTTCGAGTCCCGGTCGGGGTAAAAAATGATTCATGATTTCACATATATAATGTGCTTATTTGGTTATTTCATTTCTCGAATGAGATTGGGAATTGAATTAAATGCTAAAATGAAGCCACGAGTGAGGTTGGGGAATCTGTAATATAAACATAGTGTCATTGAGATAGAATGCGTTCATTCCAAAGTATAGCAGATATAAGCTATAAGGTTGGATTCCTTTTAACCTTCTGTGGTGTAGTGGTAGCGCCATGACTTAGTAATCATAAGTCCTAGGTTCGAGTCCCGTTCGGGGTAAAAAATGATTCATGTTTTCACATATGTAATGTGCTTATTTGGTTATTTCTTATCCCGAATGAGATTGGGAATTGATTTAAATGCTAAAATTAAGCCACGTGTGAGGTTGGGAAATCTGTAATATGAACATAGTGG
The DNA here is from genome assembly GCA_037179515.1 of Halocaridina rubra. Lineage (NCBI taxonomy): Eukaryota > Metazoa > Arthropoda > Malacostraca > Decapoda > Atyidae > Halocaridina > Halocaridina rubra. The sequence continues at coordinate 39,675 of JAXCGZ010011638.1, read as the reverse complement.
CATTCAGATAGAATGCGTTCATTCCTAAGTATAGCAGATATAAGCTATAAGGTTGATTCCTTTTAACCTTCTGTGGTGTAGTGGTAGCGCCTTGACTTAGTAATCATAAGTCCTAGGTTCGAGAACAAGTCGGGGTAAAAAATGATTCATGTTTTCACATTTGTAATGTACTTAGTTGGTTATTTCATGGCTAGAATGAGATTGGGAATTGAATTAAATGCTAAAATGAAGCCACGAGTGAGGTTGGGGAATTTGTAAAATGAACATAGTGGCATTCATATTGAATGCGTTCATTCCAAAGTATAGCAGGTATAAGCTATAAGGATGGATTCCTTTTAACCTTCTGTGGTGTAGTGGTAGCGCCTTGACTTAGTAATCATAAGTCCTAGGTTCGAGTAACGGTCGGGGTAAAAAATGATTCATGTTTTCACATATGTAATGTGCTTATTTGGTTATTTCATGGCCTGAATGAGATTGGGATTTGAATTAAATGCTAAAATGAAGCCACGAATGAGGTTGGGGAATCTGTAATATGAACATAGTGGTATTCAGATAGAATGAGTTCATTCCAAAGTATAGCAGATATAAGCTATAATGTTGGATTCCTTTTAACCTTCTGTGGTGTAGTGGTAGCGCCTTGACTTAGTAATCATAAGTCCTAGGTTCGAGTCCCGGTCGGGGTAAAAATGATTCATGTTTTCACATATGTAATGTGCTTATTTGGTTATTTCATGGCCCAAAAGAGATTGGGAATTGAATTAAATACTAAAATGAAGCCACGAGTGAGGTTGGGGAATCTGTAATATGAACATAGTGGCATTGAGATAGAATGAGTTCATTCCAAAGTTTAGCAGATATAAGCTATAATGTTGGATTCCTTTTAACCTTCTGTGGTGTAGTGGTAGCGCCTTGACTTAGTAATCATAAGTCCTAGGTTCGAGTCGAGGTCGGTGTAAAAATGATTCATGTTTTCACATATGTAATGTGCTTATTTGGTTATTTCATGGCCCGAATGAGATTGGGAATTGAATTAAATACTAAAATGAAGCCACGAGTGAGGTTGGGGAATCTGTAATATGAACATAGTGGCATTCAGATAGAATGAGTTCATTCCTAAGTATAGCAGATATAAGCTATAAGGTTGGATTCCTTTTAACCTTCTGTGGTGTAGTGGTAGCGCCTTGACTTAGTAATCATAAGTCCTAGGTTCGAGTCCCGGTCGGGGTAAAAAATGATTCATGTTTTCACATATGCAATGTGCTTATTTGGTTATTTCATATCCCGAATGAGATTGGGAATTGATTTAAATGCTAAAATGAAGCCACGAGTGAGGTTGGGAAATCTGTAATATGAACATAGTGGCATTCAGATAGAATGCGCTTATTCCTAAGTATAGCAGATATAAGCTATAAGGTTGGATTCCTTTTAACCTTCTGTGGTGTAGTGGTAGCGCCTTGACTTAGTAATCATAAGTCCTAGGTTCGAGAACAAGTCGGGGTAAAAAATGATTCATGTTTTCACATTTGTAATGTGCTTAGTTGGTTATTTCATGGCTAGAATGAGACTGGGAATAGAATTAAATGCTAAAATGAAGCCACGAGTGAGGTTGGGGAATCTGTAAGATGAACTTAGTGGCATTCAGATAGAATGCGTTCATTCCAAAGTATAGCAGATATAAGCTATAAAGTTGGATTCCTTTTAACCTTCTGTGGTGTAGTGGTAGCGCCTTGACTTAGTAATCATAAGTCCTAGGTTCGAGTCCCGGTTGGGGTAAAAATGATTCATGTTTTCACATATGTAATGTGCTTATTTGGTTATTTCATGGCCCGAATGAGATTGGGAATTGAATTAAATACTAAAATGATGCCACGAGTGAGGTTGGGGAATCTGTAATATGAACATAGTGGCATTCAGATAGAATGAGTTCATTCCTAAGTATAGCAGATATAAGCTATAAGGTTGGATTCCCTTTAACCTTCTGTGTTGTAGTGGTAGCGCCTTGACGTAGTAATCATAAGTCCTAGGTTCGAGAACAAGTCGGGGTAATAAATGATTCATGTTTTCACATATGTAATGTGCTTATTTGGTTATTTCATTTCCCGAATGAGATTGGGAATTGAATTAAATGCTAAAATGAAGCCACGAGTGAGGTTGGGGAATCTGTAATATGAACACATTGGCATTCAGATAGAATGCGTTCATTCCAAAGTATAGCAGATATAAGCTATAAGGTTGGAGTCCTTTTAACCTTCTGTGGTGTAGTGGTAGCGCCTTGACTTAGTAATCATAAGTCCTAGGTTCGAGAACCTGTCGGGGTAAAAATGATTCATGTTTGCACATATGTAATGTGCTTATTTAGTTATTTCATGGCCCGAATGAGATTGGGAATTGAATTAAATGCTAAAATGAAGCCACGAGTGAGGTTGGGGAATCTGTAATATGAACATAGTGGTATTCAGATAGAATGCGTTCATTCCTAAGTATAGCAGATATAAGCTATAAGGTTGGATACCTTTTAACCTTCTGTGGTGTAGTGGTAGCACCTTGACTTAGTAATCATAAGTCCTAGGTTCGAGTCCCGGTCGGGGTAAAAAATGATTCATATTTTCACATATGTAATGTGCTTATATGGTTATTTGATGGCCCGAATGAGATTGGGAATTGAATTAAATGCTAAAATGAAGCCACGAGTTAGGTTTGAGAATCTGTAATAGGAACATAGTGGCATTCAGATAGAATGCGTTCATTCCAAAGTATAGCAGATATAAGCTATAAGGTTGGATTCCTTTTAACCTTCTGTGGTGTAGTGGTAGTGTCTCGACTTAGTAATCATAAGTCCTAGGTTCGAGTCCCTTTCGGGGTAAAAAATGTTTCATGTCTTAAAATATGTAATGTGCATATTTGGTTATTTCTTGGCCCGAATGAGATTAGGATTGAATTAAATGCTAAAATGAAGCCACGAGTGAGGTTGGGGAATCTCAAATATGAACATAGTGTCATTCAAATAGAATGCATTAATCCCTAAGTATAGCAGATATAAGCTATAAGGTTGGATTCCTTTTAACCTTCTTTGGTTTATTGGTAGCGCCTTGACTTAGTAATCATAAGTCCTAGGTTCGAGTCCCGGTCGGGGTAAAAAATGATTCATGTTTTCACATATGTAATGTGCTTATTTGGTTATTTGATGGCCCGAATGAGATTGGGAATTGAATTAAATGCTAAAATGAAGCCACGAGTGAGGTTGGGGAATCTGTAATATGAACATAGTGGAATTCAGATAGAAGGCGTTCATTGCTAAGTATAGCAGATATAAGCAATAAGGTTGGATTCTTTTTAACCTTCTGTGGTGTAGTGGTAGCGCCTTGGCTTAGTAATCATAAGTCCTAGGTTCGAGTCCCGGTCGGGGTAAAAAATGATTCATGTTTTCACATATGTAAAGTGCTTATTTGGTTATTTCATGGCCCGAATGAGATTGGGAATTGAATTAAATACTAAAATGAAGCCACGAGTGAGGTTGGGGAATCTGTAAAATGAACATAGTGGCATTCAGATTGAATGCGTTTATTCCAAAGTATAGCAGATATAAGCTATAAGGTTGGATTCCTTTTAACCTTCTGTGGTGTAGTGGTAGCGCCTTGACTTAGTAATCATAAGTCGTAGGTTCGAGTCCCGGTCGGGGTAAGAAATGATTCATGTTTTCACATATGTAATGTGCTTATTTGGTTATTGCATGGCCCGAATGAGATTGGGATTTGAATTAAATGCTAAAATGAAGCCACGAATGAGGTTGGGGAATCTGTAATATGAACATAGTGGTATTCAGATAGAATGAGTTCATTCCTAAGTATAGCAGATATAAGCTATAAGGCTGGATTCCTTTTAACCTTCTGTGGTGTAGTGGTAGCGCCTTGACTTAGTAATCATAAGTCCTAGGTTCGAGTCCCGGTCGGGGTAAAAAATGATTCATGTTTTCACATATGTAATGTGCTTATTTGGTTATTTCATATCCCGAATGAGATTGGGAATTGATTTAAATGCTAAAATGAAGCCTCGAGTGAGGTTGGGGAATCTGTAATATGAACATAGTGGCATTCAGATAGAATGCGTTTATTCCTAAGTATAGCAGATATAAGCTATAAGGTTGGATTCCTTTTAACCTTCTGTGGTGTAGTGGTAGCGCCTTGACTTAGTAATCATAAGTCCTAGGTTCGAGAACAAGTCGGGGTAAAAAATGATTCATGTTTTCACATTTGTAATGTGCTTAGTTGGTTATTTCATGGCTAGAATGAGACTGGGAATTGAATTAAATGCTAAAATGAAGCCACGAGTGAGGTTGGGGAATCTGTAAGATGAACTTAGTGGCATTCAGATAGAATGCGTTCATTCCAAAGTATAGCAGATATAAGCTATAAAGTTGGATTCCTTTTAACCTTCTGTGGTGTAGTGGTAGCGCCTTGACTTAGTAATCATAAGTCTAGGTTCGAGTCCCGGTTGGGGTAAAAATGATTCATGTTTTCACATATGTAATGTGCTTATTTGGTTATTTCATGGCCCGAATGAGATTGGGAATTGAATTAAATACTAAAATGATGCCACGAGTGAGGTTGGGGAATCTGTAATATGAACATAGTGGCATTCAGATAGAATGAGTTCATTCCTAAGTATAGCAGATATAAGCTATAGGGTTGGATTCCTTTTAACCTTCTGTGGTGTAGTTGTAGCGCCTTGACTTAGTAATCATAAGTCCTAGGTTCGAGTCCCGGTCGGGGTAAAAAATGATTCATGTTTTCACATATGTAATGTGCTTATTTGGTTATTTCATAGCCCGAATGAGATTGGGAATTGAATTAAATGCTAAAATGAAGCGACGAGTAAGGTTGGGAAATCTTTAATATGAACATAGTGCCATTCAGATAGAAGGTGTTCATTCCTAAGTATAGCAGATATAAGCTATAAGGTTGGATTCCTTTTAACCTTCTGTGTTGTAGTGGTAGTGCCTTGACGTAGTAATCATAAGTCCTAGGTTCGAGAACAAGTCGGGGTAATAAATGATTCATGTTTTCACATATGTAATGTGCTTATTTGGTTATTTCATGGCCCGAATAAGATTGGGAATTGAATTAAATGCTAAAATGAAGCCACGAGTGAGGTTGGGGAATCTGTAATATGAACACATTGGCATTCAAATAGAATGCGTTCATTCCAAAGTATAGCAGATATAAGCTATAAGGTTGGAGTCCTTTTAACCTTCTGTGGTGTAGTGGTAGCGCCTTGACTTAGTAATCATAAGTCCTAGGTTCGAGAACCTGTCGGGGTAAAAATGATTCATGTTTGCACATATGTAATGTGCTTATTTAGTTATTTCATGGCCCGAATGAGATTGGGAATTGAATTAAATGCTAAAATGAAGCCACGAGTGAGGTTGGGGAATTTGTAATATGAACATAGTGGTATTCAGATAGAATGCGTTCATTCCTAAGTATAGCAGATATAAGCTATAAGGTTGGATACCTTTTAACCTTCTGTGGTGTAGTGGTAGCACCTTGACTTAGTAATCATAAGTCCTAGGTTCGAGTCCCGGTCGGGGTAAAAAATGATTCATATTTTCACATATGTAATGTGCTTATATGGTTATTTGATGGCCCGAATGAGATTGGGAATTGAATTAAATGCTAAAATGAAGCCACGAATGAGGTTGGGGAATCTGTAATATGTACATAGTGGCATTCAGATAGAATGCATTCATTCCTAAGTATAGCAGATATAAGCTATAAGGTTGGAATCCTTTTTACCTTCTGTGGTGTAGTGGTAGTGCCTCGACTTAGTAATCATAAGTCCTAGATTCGAGTCCCGGTCGGGGTAAAAAATGATTCATGTTTTCACATATGTAATGTGCTTATTTGGTTATTTCATGGCCTGAATGAGATTCGGAATTGATTTAAATGCTAAAATGAAGCCACGAGTGAGGTTATGGAATCTGTAATATGAACATAGTGGCATTCAGATAGAATGCGTTCATTCCTAGGTATAGCAGATATAAGCTATAAGGTTGGATTCCTTTTAACCTTCTGTGGTGTAGTGGTACTGCCTTGACTTAGTAATCATAAGTCCTAGGTTCGAGAACAATTCGGGATAAAAAATGATTCATGTTTTCACATTTGTTATGTGCTTAGTTGGTTATTTAATGGCTAGAATGAGATTGGGAATTGAATTAAATGCTAAAATGAAGCCACGAGTGAGGTTGGGGAATCTGTTAAATGAACATAGTGGCATTCAGTCGTTAATTCCAAAGTATAGCAGATATAAGCTATAAGGTTGGATTCCTTTTAACCTTCTGTGGTGTAATGGTAGCGCCTTGACTTAGTAATCATAAGTCCTAGGTTCGAGTCCCGGTCGGGGTTAAAAATGATTCATGTTTTCACATATGTAATGTGCTTATTTGGTTATTTCATGGCCCGAATGAGATTGGGAATTGAATTAAATACTAAAATGATGCCACGAGTGAGGTTGGGGAATCTGTAATATGAACATAGTGGCATTCAGATAGAATGAGTTCATTCCTAAGTATAGCAGATATAAGCTATAAGGTTGGATTCCTTTTAACCTTCTGTGGTGTAGTTGTAGCGCCTTGACTTAGTAATCATAAGTCCTAGGTTCGAGTCCCGGTCGGGGTAAAAAATGATTCATGTTTTCACATATGTAATGTGCTTATTTGGTTATTTCATAGCCCGAATGAGATTGGGAATTGAATTAAATGCTAAAATGAAGCGACGAGTAAGGTTGGGAAATCTTTAATATGAACATAGTGCCATTCAGATAGAAGGTGTTCATTCCTAAGTATAGCAGATATAAGCTATAAGGTTGGATTCCTTTTAACCTTCTGTGTTGTAGTGGTAGTGCCTTGACGTAGTAATCATAAGTCCTAGGTTCGAGAACAAGTCGGGGTAATAAATGATTCATGTTTTCACATATGTAATGTGCTTATTTGGTTATTTCATGGCCCGAATAAGATTGGGAATTGAATTAAATGCTAAAATGAAGCCACGAGTGAGGTTGGGGAATCTGTAATATGAACACATTGGCATTCAAATAGAATGCGTTCATTCCAAAGTATAGCAGATATAAGCTATAAGGTTGGAGTCCTTTTAACCTTCTGTGGTGTAGTGGTAGCGCCTTGACTTAGTAATCATAAGTCCTAGGTTCGAGAACCTGTCGGGGTAAAAATGATTCATGTTTGCACATATGTAATGTGCTTATTTAGTTATTTCATGGCCCGAATGAGATTGGGAATTGAATTAAATGCTAAAATGAAGCCACGAGTGAGGTTGGGGAATTTGTAATATGAACATAGTGGTATTCAGATAGAATGCGTTCATTCCTAAGTATAGCAGATATAAGCTATAAGGTTGGATACCTTTTAACCTTCTGTGGTGTAGTGGTAGCACCTTGACTTAGTAATCATAAGTCCTAGGTTCGAGTCCCGGTCGGGGTAAAAAATGATTCATATTTTCACATATGTAATGTGCTTATATGGTTATTTGATGGCCCGAATGAGATTGGGAATTGAATTAAATGCTAAAATGAAGCCACGAATGAGGTTGGGGAATCTGTAATATGTACATAGTGGCATTCAGATAGAATGCATTCATTCCTAAGTATAGCAGATATAAGCTATAAGGTTGGAATCCTTTTTACCTTCTGTGGTGTAGTGGTAGTGCCTCGACTTAGTAATCATAAGTCCTAGATTCGAGTCCCGGTCGGGGTAAAAAATGATTCATGTTTTCACATATGTAATGTGCTTATTTGGTTATTTCATGGCCTGAATGAGATTCGGAATTGATTTAAATGCTAAAATGAAGCCACGAGTGAGGTTATGGAATCTGTAATATGAACATAGTGGCATTCAGATAGAATGCGTTCATTCCTAGGTATAGCAGATATAAGCTATAAGGTTGGATTCCTTTTAACCTTCTGTGGTGTAGTGGTACTGCCTTGACTTAGTAATCATAAGTCCTAGGTTCGAGAACAATTCGGGATAAAAAATGATTCATGTTTTCACATTTGTTATGTGCTTAGTTGGTTATTTAATGGCTAGAATGAGATTGGGAATTGAATTAAATGCTAAAATGAAGCCACGAGTGAGGTTGGGGAATCTGTTAAATGAACATAGTGGCATTCAGTCGTTAATTCCAAAGTATAGCAGATATAAGCTATAAGGTTGGATTCCTTTTAACCTTCTGTGGTGTAATGGTAGCGCCTTGACTTAGTAATCATAAGTCCTAGGTTCGAGTCCCGGTCGGGGTTAAAAATGATTCATGTTTTCACATATGTAATGTGCTTATTTGGTTATTTCATGGCCCGAATGAGATTGGGATTTGAAATAAATGCTAAAATGAAGCCACGAATGAGGTTGGGGAATCTGTACTATGAACATAGTGTCATTGAGATAGAATGCGTTCATTCCAAAGTATAGCAGATAAAAGCTATAAGGTTGGATTCCTTTTAACCTTCTGTGGTGTAGTGGTAGCGCCTTGACTTAGTAATCATAAGTCCTAGGTTCGAGTCCAGGTCGGGGTAAAAAATGATTCATGTTTTCACATATGTAATGTGCATATTTGGTTATTTCATGGCCCGAATGAGATTGGGACTTGAATTAAATGCTAAAATGAAGCCACGAGTGAGGTTGGGGAATCTGTAATATGAACATAGTGGCATTCAGATAGAATGAGTTCATTCCAAAGTATAGCAGATATAAGCTATAATGTTGGATTCCTTTTAACCTTCTGTGGTGTAGTGGTAGCGCCTTGACTTAGTAATCATAAGTCCTAGGTTCGAGTCCCGGTCGGGGTAAAAATAATTCATGTTTTCACATATGTAATGTGCTTATTTGGTTATTTCATGGCCCGAATGAGATTGGGAATTGAATTAAATGCTAAAATGAAGCCACGAGTGAGGTTGGGGAATCTGTAATATGAACATAGTGGCATTCAGATAGAAGGCGTTCATTCAAAAGAATAGCAGATATAAGCTATAAGGTTGGATTCCTTTTAACCTTCTGTGGTGTAGTGGTAGCGCCTTGACTTAGTAATCATAAGTCCTAGGTTCGAGTCCTGGCCGGAGTAAAAAATGTTTCATTTTTTAAAATATGTAATGTGCTTATTTGGTTATTTTATGGCCCGAATGAGATTAGGATTGAATTAAATGCTAAAATGAAGCCACAAGTGAGGTTGAAGAATCTCAAATATGAACATAGTGGCATTCAGATAGAATGCATTCATTCCTAAGTATAGCAGATATAAGCTATAAGGTTGGATTCCTTTTAACCTTCTGTGGTGTAGTGGTAACGCCTTGACTTAGTAATCATAAGTCCTATGTTCGAGCCCCGATCGGGGTATTAAATGATTCATGTTTTCACATATGTAATGTGCATATTTGGTTATTTCATGGCACGAATGAGATTGGGAATTGAATTAAATGCTAAAATGAAGCCACGAGTGAGGTTGGGGAATCTGTAATATGAACATAGTGGCTCTCAGATAGAATGAGTTCATTCCAAAGTATAGCAGATATAAGCTATAATGTTGGATTCCTTTTTACCTTCTGTGTTGTAGTGGTAGCGCCTTGACTTAGTAATCATAAGTCCTATTTTCGAGTCCCAGTCGGGGTAAAAATGATTCATGTTTTCACATATGTATTGTGCTTATTTGGTTATTTCATGGCCCGAATGAGATTGGGAATTGAATTAAATGCTAAAATGAAGCCACGAGTGAGGTTGGGGAATCTGTAATATGAACATACTGGCATTCAGATAGAATGAGTTCATTCCTAAGTATAGTAGATATAAGCTATAAGGTTGGATTCCTTTCAACCTTCTGTGGTGTAGTGGTAGCTCCTAGACTTAGTAATTATAAGTCTTAGGTTCGAGTCCCGGTCGGGGTAAAAAATGATTCATGTTTTCACATATGTAATGTGCTTATTTGGTTATTTCATGTTCTGAATGAGATTGGGATTTGAATTAAATGCTAAAATGAAGCCACGAATGAGGTTGGGGAATCTGTAATATGAACATAGTGGCATTCAGATAGAATGAGTTCATTCCAAAGTTTAGCAGATATAAGCTATAATGTTGGATTCCTTTTAACCTTCTGTGGTGTAGTGGTAGCGCCTTGACTTAGTAATCATAAGTCCTAGGTTCGAGTCCCGGTCGGGGTAAAAAATGATTCATGTTTTCACATATGTAATGTGCTTATTTGGTTATTAAATGGCCCGAATGAGATTGGGAATTGAATTAAATGCTAAAATGAAGCCACGAGTGAGGTTGGGGAATCTGTAATATGAACATAGTGTCATTGAGATAGAATGCGTTCATTCCAAAGTATAGCAGATATAAGCTATAAGTTTGGATTCCTTTTAACCTTCTGTGGTGTAGTGGTAGCGCCTTGACTTAGTAATCATAAGTCCTAGGTTCGAGTCCAGGTCGGGGTAAAAAATGATTCATGTTTTCACATATGTAATGTGCATATTTGGTTATTTCTTGGCCCGAATGAGATTGGGAATTGAATTAAATGCTAAAATGAAGCCACGAGTGAGGTTGGGGAATCTGTAATATGAACATAGTGGCTTTCAGATAGAATGAGTTCATTCCAAAGTATAGCAGATATAAGCTATAATGTTGGATTCCTTTTAACCTTCTGTGGTGTAGTGGTAGCGCCTTGACTTAGTAATCATAAGTCCTAGGTTCGAGTCCCGGTCAGGGTAAAAATGATTCATGTTTTCACATATGTAATGTGCTTATTTGGTTATTTCATGGCCCGAATGAGATTGGGAATTGAATTAAATACTAAAATGAAGCCACGAGTGAGGTTGGGGAATCTGTAACATGAACATAGTGGCTTTCAGATAGAGTGAGTTCATTCCAAAGTATAGCAGATATAAGCTATAAGGTTGGATTCCTTTTAACCTTCTGTGGTGTAGTGGTAGCGCCTTGACCTAGTAATCATAAGTCCTAGATTCGAGTCCCGGTCGGGGTAAAAAATGATTCATGTTTTCACATATGTAATGTGCTTATATGGTTATTTCATGGCCTGAATGAGATTGGGAATTGAATTAAATGCTAAAATGAAGCCACTAGTTAGATTGGAGAATCTGTAATATGAACATAGTGGCATTCAAATAGAAGGAGTTCATTCCTAAGTATAGCAGATATAAGCAATAAGGTTGGATTCCTTTCAACATTCTGTGGTGTAGTGGTAGTGCCTCGAATTAGTAATCATAAGTCCTAGATTCGAGTCCCGGTCGGGGTAAAAAATGATTCATGTTTTCACATATGTAATGTGCTTATTTGGTTATTTCATGGCCCTAATGAGATTGGGAATTGAATTAAATGCTAAAATGAAGCCACGAGTGAGGTTGGGGAATCTATAATATGAATATAGTGTCATTGAGATAGAATGCGTTCATTCCAAAGTATAGCAGATATAAGCTATAAGGTTGGATTCCTTTTAACCTTCTGTGGTGTAGGGGTAGCACCTTGAATTAGTAATCATAAGTCCAAGGTTCGAGTCCTGGTCGGGGTAAAAAATTATTCATGTTTTCACATATGTAATGTGCTTATTTGGTTATTTCATGGCCCGAATGAGATTGGGAATTGAATTAAATGCTAAAATGAAGCCACGTGTGAGGTTGGGGATTCTGTAATATGAACATATTGGCATTCAGATAGAATGCGCTCATTCCAAAGTATAGCAGATATAAGCTATAAAGTTGGATTCCTTTTAACCTTTTGTGGTGTAGTGGTAGCGCCTTGACTTAGTAATCATAAGTCCTAGGTTCGAGTCCCGGTCGGGGTAAAAAATGATTCATGTTTTCACATATGTAATGTGCTTATTTGGTTATTTCATGGCCCGAATGATATTGGGATTTGAATTAAATGCTAAAATGAAGCCACGAATGAAGTTGGGGAATCTGTAATATGAACATAGTGGCATTCAGATAGAATGAGTTCATTCCAAAGTTTAGAAGATATAAGCTATAATGTTGGATTCCTTTTAACCTTCTGTGGTGTAGTGGTAGCGCCTTGACTTAGTAATCATAAGTCCTAGGTTCGAGTCCCGGTCGGGGTAAAAAATGATTCATGTTTTCACATATGTAATGTGCTTATTTGGTTATTTCATGGCCCGAATGAGATTGGGATTTGAAATAAATGCTAAAATGAAGCCACGAATGAGGTTGGGGAATCTGTAATATGAACAAAGTGGCATTCAGATATAATGAGTTCATTCCAAGTTATAGCAGATATAAGCTATAATGTTGGATTCCTTTTAACCTTCTGTGGTGTAGTGGTAGCGCCTTGACTTAGTAATCATAAGTCCTAGGTTCGAGTCCCGGTCGGGGTAAAAATGATTCATGTTTTCACATATGTATTGTGCTTATTTGGTTATTTCATGGCGTGAATGAGATTAGGAATTAGAATTAAATACTAAAATGAAGCCACGAGTGAGGTTGGGGAATCTGTCATATGAACATAGTGGCATTCAGATAGAATGAGTTAATTCCTATGTATAGCAGATATAAGCTATAAGGTTGGATTCCTTTTAACCTTCTGTGGTGTAGTGGTAGCACCTTGACTTAGTAATCATAAGTCCTAGGTTCGAGTCCTGGTCGGGGTAAAAAATGATTCATGATTTCACATATATAATGTGCTTATTTGGTTATTTCATTTCCCGAATGAGATTGGGAATTGAATTAAATGCTAAAATGAAACCACGAGTGAGGTTGGGGAATCTGTACTATGAACATAGTGTCATTGAGATAGAATGCGTTCATTCCAAAGTATAGCAGATAAAAGCTCTAAGGTTGGATTCCTTTTAACCTTCTGTGGTGTAGTGGTAGCGCCTTGACTTAGTAATCATAAGTCCTAGGTTCGAGTCCAGGTCGGGGTAAAAAATGATTCATGTTTTCACATATGTAATGTGCATATTTGGTTATTTCATGGCCCGAATGAGATTGGGACTTGAATTAAATGCTAAAATGAAGCCACGAGTGAGGTTGGGGAATCTGTACTATGAACATAGTGTCATTGAGATAGAATGCGTTCATTCCAAAGTATAGCAGATAAAAGCTATAAGGTTGGATTCCTTTTAACCTTCTGTGGTGTAGTGGTAGCGCCTTGACTTAGTAATCATAAGTCCTAGGTTCGAGTCCAGGTCGGGGTAAAAAATGATTCATGTTTTCACATATGTAATGTGCTTATTTGGTTATTTCATATCCCGAATGAGATTGGGAATTGATTTAAATGCTAAAATGAAGCCACGAGTGAGGTTGGGGAATCTGTAATATGAACATAGTGGCATTCAGATAGAATGCGTTTATTCCTAAGTATAGCAGATATAAGCTATAAGGTTGGATTCCTTTTAACCTTCTGTGGTGTAGTGGTAGCGCCTTGACTTAGTAATCATAAGTCCTAGGTTCGAGAACAAGTCGGGGTAAAAAATAATTCATGTTTTCACATTTGTAATGTGCTTAGTTGGTTATTTCATGGCTAGAATGAGACTGGGAATTGAATTAAATGCTAAAATGAAGCCACGAGTGAGGTTGGGGAATCTGTAAGATGAACTTAGTGGCATTCAGATAGAATGCGTTCATTCCAAAGTATAGCAGATATAAGCTATAAAGTTGGATTCCTTTTAACCTTCTGTGGTGTAGTGGTAGCGCCTTGACTTAGTAATCATAAGTCCTAGGTTCGAGTCCCGGTTGGGGTAAAAATGATTCATGTTTTCACATATGTAATGTGCTTATTTGGTTATTTCATGGCCCGAATGAGATTGGGAATTGAATTAAATACTAAAATGATGCCACGAGTGAGGTTGGGGAATCTGTAATATGAACATAGTGGCATTCAGATAGAATGAGTTCATTCCTAAGTATAGCAGATATAAGCTATAAGGTTGGATTCCCTTTAACCTTCTGTGTTGTAGTGGTAGCGCCTTGACGTAGTAATCATAAGTCCTAGGTTCGAGAACAAGTCGGGGTAATAAATGATTCATGTTTTCACATATGTAATGTGCTTATTTGGTTATTTCATTTCCCGAATGAGATTGGGAATTGAATTAAATGCTAAAATGAAGCCACGAGTGAGGTTGGGGAATCTGTAATATGAACACATTGGCATTCAGATAGAATGCGTTCATTCCAAAGTATAGCAGATATAAGCTATAAGGTTGGAGTCCTTTTAACCTTCTGTGGTGTAGTGGTAGCGCCTTGACTTAGTAATCATAAGTCCTAGGTTCTAGAACCTGTCGGGGTAAAAATGATTCATGTTTGCACATATGTAATGTGCTTATTTAGTTATTTCATGGCCCGAATGAGATTGGGAATTGAATTAAATGCTAAAATGAAGCCACGAGTGAGGTTGGGGAATCTGTAATATGAACATAGTGGTATTCAGATAGAATGCGTTCATTCCTAAGTATAGCAGATATAAGCTATAAGGTTGGATACCTTTTAACCTTCTGTGGTGTAGTGGTAGCACCTTGACTTAGTAATCATAAGTCCTAGGTTCGACTCCCGGTCGGGGTAAAAAATGATTCATATTTTCACATATGTAATGTGCTTATATGGTTATTTGATGGCCCGAATGAGATTGGGAATTGAATTAAATGCTAAAATGAAGCCACGAGTTAGGTTTGAGAATCTGTAATATGAACATAGTGGCATTCAGATAGAATGCGTTCATTCCAAAGTATAGCAGATATAAGCTATAAGGTTGGATTCCTTTTAACCTTCTGTGGTGTAGTGGTAGTGCCTCGACTTAGTAATCATAAGTCCTAGGTTCGAGTCCCTTTCGGGGTAAAAAAATGTTTCATGTCTTAAAATATGTAATGTGCATATTTGGTTATTTCTTGGCCCGAATGAGATTAGGATTGAATTAAATGCTAAAATGAAGCCACGAGTGAGGTTGGGGAATCTCAAATATGAACATAGTGTCATTCAAATAGAATGCATTAATCCCTAAGTATAGCAGATATAAGCTATAAGGTTGGATTCCTTTTAACCTTCTTTGGTTTATTGGTAGCGCCTTGACTTAGTAATCATAAGTCCTAGGTTCGAGTCCCGGTCGGGGTAAAAAATGATTCATGTTTTCACATATGTAATGTGCTTATTTGGTTATTTGATGGCCCGAATGAGATTGGGAATTGAATTAAATGCTAAAATGAAGCCACGAGTGAGGTTGGGGAATCTGTAATATGAACATAGTGGAATTCAGATAGAAGGCGTTCATTGCTAAGTATAGCAGATATAAGCAATAAGGTTGGATTCTTTTTAACCTTCTGTGGTGTAGTGGTAGCGCCTTGACTTAGTAATCATAAGTCCTAGGTTCGAGTCCCGGTCGGGGTAAAAAATGATTCATGTTTTCACATATGTAAAGTGCTTATTTGGTTATTTCATGGCCCGAATGAGATTGGGAATTGAATTAAATACTAAAATGAAGCCACGAGTGAGGTTGGGGAATCTGTAAAATGAACATAGTGGCATTCAGATTGAATGCGTTTATTCCAAAGTATAGCAGATATAAGCTATAAGGTTGGATTCCTTTTAACCTTCTGTGGTGTAGTGGTAGCGCCTTGACTTAGTAATCATAAGTCGTAGGTTCGAGTCCCGGTCGGGGTAAGAAATGATTCATGTTTTCACATATGTAATGTGCTTATTTGGTTATTGCATGGCCCGAATGAGATTGGGATTTGAATTAAATGCTAAAATGAAGCCACGAATGAGGTTGGGGAATCTGTAATATGAACATAGTGGTATTCAGATAGAATGAGTTCATTCCTAAGTATAGCAGATATAAGCTATAAGGCTGGATTCCTTTTAACCTTCTGTGGTGTAGTGGTAGCGCCTTGACTTAGTAATCATAAGTCCTAGGTTCGAGTCCCGGTCGGGGTAAAAAATGATTCATGTTTTCACATATGTAATGTGCTTATTTGGTTATTTCATATCCCGAATGAGATTGGGAATTGATTTAAATGCTAAAATGAAGCCACGAGTGAGGTTGGGGAATCTGTAATATGAACATAGTGGCATTCAGATAGAATGCGTTTATTCCTAAGTATAGCAGATATAAGCTATAAGGTTGGATTCCTTTTAACCTTCTGTGGTGTAGTGGTAGCGCCTTGACTTAGTAATCATAAGTCCTAGGTTCGAGAACAAGTCGGGGTAAAATATGATTCATGTTTTCACATTTGTAATGTGCTTAGTTGGTTATTTCATGGCTAGAATGAGACGGGGAATTGAATTAAATGCTAAAATGAAGCCACGAGTGAGGTTGGGGAATCTGTAAGATGAATTTAGTGGCATTCAGATAGAATGCGTTCATTCCAAAGTATAGCAGATATAAGCTATAAAGTTGGATTCCTTTTAACCTTCTGTGGTGTAGTGGTAGCGCCTTGACTTAGTAATCATAAGTCCTAGGTTCGACTCCCGGTTGGGGTAAAAATGATTCATGTTTTCACATATGTAATGTGCTTATTTGGTTATTTCATGGCCCGAATGAGATTGGGAATTGAATTAAATACTAAAATGATGCCACGAGTGAGGTTGGGGAATCTGTAATATGAACATAGTGGCATTCAGATAGAATGAGTTCATTCCTAAGTATAGCAGATATAAGCTATAAGGTTGGATTCCTTTTAACCTTCTGTGGTGTAGTTGTAGCGCCTTGACTTAGTAATCATAAGTCCTAGGTTCGAGTCCCGGTCGGGGTAAAAAATGATTCATGTTTTCACATATGTAATGTGCTTATTTGGTTATTTCATAGCCCGAATGAGATTGGGAATTGAATTAAATGCTAAAATGAAGCGACGAGTAAGGTTGGGAAATCTTTAATATGAACATAGTGCCATTCAGATAGAAGGTGTTCATTCCTAAGTATAGCAGATATAAGCTATAAGGTTGGATTCCTTTTAACCTTCTGTGTTGTAGTGGTAGCGCCTTGACGTAGTAATCATAAGTCCTAGGTTCGAGAACAAGTCGGGGTAATAAATGATTCATGTTTTCACATATGTAATGTGCTTATTTGGTTATTTCATGGCCCGAATAAGATTGGGAATTGAATTAAATGCTAAAATGAAGCCACGAGTGAGGTTGGGGAATCTGTAATATGAACACATTGGCATTCAAATAGAATGCGTTCATTCCAAAGTATAGCAGATATAAGCTATAAGGTTGGAGTCCTTTTAACCTTCTGTGGTGTAGTGGTAGCGCCTTGACTTAGTAATCATAAGTCCTAGGTTCGAGAACCTGTCGGGGTAAAAATGATTCATGTTTGCACATATGTAATGTGCTTATTTAGTTATTTCATGGCCCGAATGAGATTGGGAATTGAATTAAATGCTAAAATGAAGCCACGAGTGAGGTTGGGGAATTTGTAATATGAACATAGTGGTATTCAGATAGAATGCGTTCATTCCTAAGTATAGCAGATATAAGCTATAAGGTTGATAACCTTTTAACCTTCTGTGGTGTAGTGGTAGCACCTTGACTTAGTAATCATAAGTCCTAGGTTCGAGTCCCGGTCGGGGTACAAAATGATTCATATTTTCACATATGTAATGTGCTTATATGGTTATTTGATGGCCCGAATGAGATTGGGAATTGAATTAAATGCTAAAATGAAGCCACGAGTTAGGTTTGAGAATCTGTAATATGAACATAGTGGCATTCAGATAGAATGCGTTCATTCCAAAGTATAGCAGATATAAGCTATAAGGTTGGATTCCTTTTAACCTTCTGTGGTGTAGTGGTAGTGCCTCGACTTAGTAATCATAAGTCCTAGGTTCGAGTCCCTTTCGGGGTAAAAAATGTTTCATGTCTTAAAATATGCAATGTGCATATTTGGTTATTTCTTGGCCCGAATGAGATTAGGATTGAATTAAATGCTAAAATGAAGCCACGAGTGAGGTTGGGGAATCTCAAATATGAACATAGTGTCATTCAAATAGAATGCATTCATTCCTAAGTATAGCAGATATAAGCTATAAGGTTGGATTCCTTTTAACCTTCTTTGGTTTATTGGTAGCGCCTTGACTTAGTAATCATAAGTCCTAGGTTCGAGTCCAGGTCGGGGTAAAAAATGATTAATGTTTTCACATATGTAAAGTGCTTATTTGGTTATTTCATGGCCCGAATGAGATTGGGAATTGAATTAAATGCTAAAATGAAGCCACGAATGAGGTTGGGGAATCTGTAATATGTACATAGTGGCATTCAGATAGAATGCATTCATTCCTAAGTATAGCAGATATAAGCTATAAGGTTGGAATCATTTTTACCTTCTGTGGTGTAGTGGTAGTGCCTCGACTTAGTAATCATAAGTCCTAGATTCGAGTCCCGGTCGGGGTAAAAAATGATTCATGTTTTCACATATGTAATGTGCTTATTTGGTTATTTCATGGCCTGAATGAGATTCGGAATTGATTTAAATGCTAAAATGAAGCCACGAGTGAGGTTATGGAATCTGTAATATGAACATAGTGGCATTCAGATAGAATGCGTTCATTCCTAGGTATAGCAGATATAAGCTATAAGGTTGGATTCCTTTTAACCTTCTGTGGTGTAGTGGTACTGCCTTGACTTAGTAATCATAAGTCCTAGGTTCGAGAACAATTCGGGGTAAAAAATGATTCATGTTTTCACATTTGTTATGTGCTTAGTTGGTTATTTAATGGCTAGAATGAGATTGGGAATTGAATTAAATGCTAAAATGAAGCCACGAGTGAGGTTGGGGAATCTGTTAAATGAACATAGTGGCATTCAGTCGTTAATTCCAAAGTATAGCAGATATAAGCTATAAGGTTGGATTCCTTTTAACCTTCTGTGGTGTAATGGTAGCGCCTTGACTTAGTAATCATAAGTCCTAGGTTCGAGTCCCGGTCGGGGTAAAAAATGATTCATGTTTTCACATATGTAATGTGCTTATTTGGTTATTTCATGGCCCGAATGAGATTGGGATTTGAAATAAATGCTAAAATGAAGCCACGAATGAGGTTGGGGAATCTGTAATATGAACAAAGTGGCATTCAGATATAATGAGTTCATTCCAAATTATAGCAGATATAAGCTATAATGTTGGATTCCTTTTAACCTTCTGTGGTGTAGTGGTAGCGCCTTGACTTAGTAATCATAAGTCCTAGGTTCGAGTCCCGGTCGGGGTAAAAATGATTCATGTTTTCACATATGTATTGTGCTTATTTGGTTATTTCATGGCGTGAATGAGATTAGGAATTAGAATTAAATACTAAAATGAAGCCACGAGTGAGGTTGGGGAATCTGTCATATGAACATAGTGGCATTCAGATAGAATGAGTTAATTCCTATGTATAGCAGATATAAGCTATAAGGTTGGATTCCTTTTAACCTTCTGTGGTGTAGTGGTAGCACCTTGACTTAGTAATCATAAGTCCTAGGTTCGAGTCCCGGTCGGGGTAAAAAATGATTCATGATTTCACATATATAATGTGCTTATTTGGTTATTTCATTTCCCGAATGAGATTGGGAATTGAATTAAATGCTAAAATGAAGCCACGAGTGAGGTTGGGGAATCTGTACTATGAACATAGTGTCATTGAGATAGAATGCGTTCATTCAAAAGTATAGCAGATAAAAGCTATAAGGTTGGATTCCTTTTAACCTTCTGTGGTGTAGTGGTAGCGCCTTGACTTAGTAATCATAAGTCCTAGGTTCGAGTCCAGGTCGGGGTAAAAAATGATTCATGTTTTCACATATGTAATGTGCATATTTGGTTATTTCATGGCCCGAATGAGATTGGGACTTGAATTAAATGCTAAAATGAAGCCACGAGTGAGGTTGGGGAATCTGTAATATGAACATAGTGGCATTTAGATAGAATGAGTTCATTCCAAAGTATAGCAGATATAAGCTATAATGTTGGATTCCTTTTAACCTTCTGTGGTGTAGTGGTAGCGCCTTGACTTAGTAATCATAAGTCCTAGGTTCGAGTCCCGGTCGGGGTAAAAATAATTCATGTTTTCACATATGTAATGTGCTTATTTGGTTATTTCATGGCCCGAGTGAGATTGGGAATTGAATTAAATGCTAAAATGAAGCCACGAGTGAGGTTGGGGAATCTGTAATATGAACATAGTGGCATTCAGATAGAAGGCGTTCATTCAAAAGAATAGCAGATATAAGCTATAAGGTTGGATTCCTTTTAACCTTCTGTGGTGTAGTGGTAGCGCCTTGACTTAGTAATCATAAGTCCTAGGTTCGAGTCCTGGCCGGAGTAAAAAATGTTTCATTTTTTAAAATATGTAATGTGCTTATTTGGTTATTTTATGGCCCGAATGAGATTAGGATTGAATTAAATGCTAAAATGAAGCCGCAAGTGAGGTTGAAGAATCTCAAATATGAACATAGTGGCATTCAGATAGAATGCATTCATTCCTAAGTATAGCAGATATAAGCTATAAGGTTGGATTCCTTTTAACCTTCTGTGGTGTAGTGGTAACGCCTTGACTTAGTAATCATAAGTCCTATGTTCGAGCCCCGATCGGGGTATTAAATGATTCATGTTTTCACATATGTAATGTGCATATTTGGTTATTTCATGGCACGAATGAGATTGGGAATTGAATTAAATGCTAAAATGAAGCCACGAGTGAGGTTGGGGAATCTGTAATATGAACATAGTGGCTCTCAGATAGAATGAGTTCATTCCAAAGTATAGCAGATATAAGCTATAATGTTGGATTCCTTTTTACCTTCTGTGTTGTAGTGGTAGCGCCTTGACTTAGTAATCATAAGTCCTATTTTCGAGTCCCAGTCGGGGTAAAAATGATTCATGTTTTCACATATGTATTGTGCTTATTTGGTTATTTCATGGCCCGAATGAGATTGGGAATTGAATTAAATGCTAAAATGAAGCCACGAGTGAGGTTGGGGAATCTGTAATATGAACATACTGGCATTCAGATAGAATGAGTTCATTCCTAAGTATAGTAGATATAGCTATAAGGTTGGATTCCTTTCAACCTTCTGTGGTGTAGTGGTAGCTCCTAGACTTAGTAATTATAAGTCTTAGGTTCGAGTCCCGGTCGGGGTAAAAAATGATTCATGTTTTCACATATGTAATGTGCTTATTTGGTTATTTCATGTTCCGAATGAGATTGGGATTTGAATTAAATGCTAAAATGAAGCCACGAATGAGGTTGGGGAATCTGTAATATGAACATAGTGGCATTCAGATAGAATGAGTTCATTCCAAAGTTTAGCAGATATAAGCTATAATGTTGGATTCCTTTTAACCTTCTGTGGTGTAGTGGTAGCGCCTTGACTTAGTAATCATAAGTCCTAGGTTCGAGTCCCGGTCGGGGTAAAAAATGATTCATGTTTTCACATATGTAATGTGCTTATTTGGTTATTTCATGGCCCGAATGAGATTGGGAATTGAATTAAATGCTAAAATGAAGCCACGAGTGAGGTTGGGGAATCTGTAATATGAACATAGTGTCATTGAGATAGAATGCGTTCATTCCAAAGTATAGCAGATATAAGCTATAAGTTTGGATTCCTTTTAACCTTCTGTGGTGTAGTGGTAGCGCCTTGACTTAGTAATCATAAGTCCTAGGTTCGAGTCCAGGTCGGGGTAAAAAATGATTCATGTTTTCACATATGTAATGTTCATATTTGGTTATTTCATGGCCCGAATGAGATTGGGAATTGAATTAAATGCTAAAATGAAGCCACGAGTGAGGTTGGGGAATCTGTAATATGAACATAGTGGCTTTCAGATAGAATGAGTTCATTCCAAAGTATAGCAGATATAAGCTATAATGTTGGATTCCTTTTAACCTTCTGTGGTGTAGTGGTAGCGCCTTGACTTAGTAATCATAAGTCCTAGGTTCGAGTCCCGGTCAGGGTAAAAATGATTCATGTTTTCACATATGTAATGTGCTTATTTGGTTATTTCATGGCCCGAATGAGATTGGGAATTGAATTAAATACTAAAATGAAGCCACGAGTGAGGTTGGGGAATCTGTAACATGAACATAGTGGCTTTCAGATAGAGTGAGTTCATTCCAAAGTATAGCAGATATAAGCTATAATGTTGGATTCCTTTTAACCTTCTGTGGTGTAGTGGTAGCGCCTTGACCCAGTAATCATAAGTCCTAGATTCGAGTCCCGGTCGGGGTAAAAAATGATTCATGTTTTCACATATGTAATGTGCTTATATGGTTATTTCATGGCCTGAATGAGATTGGGAATTGAATTAAATGCTAAAATGAAGCCACTAGTTAGATTGGAGAATCTGTAATATGAACATAGTGGCATTCAAATAGAAGGCGTTCATTCCTAAGTATAGCAGATATAAGCAATAAGGTTGGATTCCTTTCAACATTCTGTGGTGTAGTGGTAGTGCCTCGAATTAGTAATCATAAGTCCTAGGTTCGAGTCCCGGTCGGGGTAAAAAATGATTCATGTTTTCACATATGTAATGTGCTTAATTGGTTATTTCATGGCCCTATTGAGATTGGGAATTGAATTAAATGCTAAAATGAAGCCACGAGTGAGGTTGGGGAATCTATAATATGAATATAGTGTCATTGAGATAGAATGCGTTCATTCCAAAGTATAGCAGATATAAGCTATAAGGTTGGATTCCTTTTAACCTTCTGTGGTGTAGGGGTAGCACCTTGAATTAGTAATCATAAGTCCAAGGTTTGAGTCCTGGTCGGGGTAAAAAATTATTCATGTTTTCACATATGTAATGTGCTTATTTGGTTATTTCATGGCCCGAATGAGATTGGGAATTGAATTAAATGCTAAAATGAAGCCACGTGTGAGGTTGGGGATTCTGTAATATGAACATATTGGCATTCAGATAGAATGCGCTCATTCCAAAGTATAGCAGATATAAGCTATAAAGTTGGATTCCTTTTAACCTTTTGTGGTGTAGTGGTAGCGCCTTGACTTAGTAATCATAAGTCCTAGGTTCGAGTCCCGGTCGGGGTAAAAAATGATTCATGTTTTCACATATGTAATGTGCTTATTTGGTTATTTCATGGCCCGAATGATATTGGGATTTGAATTAAATGCTAAAATGAAGCCACGAATGAAGTTGGGGAATCTGTAATATGAACATAGTGGCATTCAGATAGAATGAGTTCATTCCAAAGTTTAGAAGATATAAGCTATAATGTTGGATTCCTTTTAACCTTCTGTGGTGTAGTGGTAGCGCCTTGACTTAGTAATCATAAGTCCTAGGTTCGAGTCCCGGTCGGGGTAAAAAATGATTCATGTTTTCACATATGTAATGTGCTTATTTGGTTATTTCATGGCCCGAATGATATTGGGATTTGAATTAAATGCTAAAATGAAGCCACGAATGAGGTTGGGGAATCTGTAATATGAACATAGTGGCATTCAGATAGAATGAGTTCATTCCAAAGTTTAGAAGATATAAGCTATAATGTTGGATTCCTTTTAACCTTCTGTGGTGTAGTGGTTGCGCCTTGACTTAGGAATCATAAGTCCAAGGTTCGAGTCCCGGTCGGGGTAAAAAATTATTCATGTTTTCACATATGTAATGTGCTTATTTGGTTATTTCATGGCCCGAATGAGATTGGGAATTGAATTAAATGCTAAAATGAAGCCACGTGTGAGGTTGGGGATTCTGTAATATGAACATAGTGGCATTCAGATAGAATGCGCTCATTCCAAAGTATAGCAGATATAAGCTATAAAGTTGGATTCCTTTTAACCTTTTGTGGTGTAGTGGTAGCGCCTTGACTTAGTAATCATAAGTCCTAGGTTCGAGTCCCGGTCGGGGTAAAAAATGATTCATGTTTTCACATATGTAATGTGCTTATTTGGTTATTTCATGGCCCGAATGATATTGGGATTTGAATTAAATGCTAAAATCAAGCCACGAATGAGGTTGGGGAATCTGTAATATGAACATAGTGGCATTCAGATAGAATGAGTTCATTCCAAAGTTTAGCAGATATAAGCTATAATGTTGGATTCCTTTTAACCTTCTGTGGTGTAGTGGTTGCGCCTTGACTTAGTAATCATAAGTCCTAGGTTCGAGTCCCGGTCGGGGTAAAAAATGATTCATGTTTTCACATATGTAATGTGCTTATTTGGTTATTTCATGGCCGAATGAGATTGGGAATTGAATTAATTGCTAAAATGAAGCCACGAATGAGGTTGGGGAATCTGTAATATGAACATAGTGGCATTCAGATAGAATGAGGTCATTCCTAAGTATAGCAGATATAATTTATAAGGTTGGATTCCTTTTAACCTTCTGTGGTGTAGTGGTAGCGCCTTGACTTAGTAATCATAAGTCCTAGGTTCGAGTCCCGGTCGGGGTAAAAAATGATTCATGTTTTCACATATGTAATGTGCTTATTTGGTTATTTCATGGCCCGAATGAGATTGGGAATTGAATTAAATGCTAAAATGAAGCCACGAGGGAGGTTGGGGAATCTGTAATATGAACATAGTGTCATTGAGATAGAATGCGTTCATTCCAAAGTATAGCAGATATAAGCTATAAGTTTGGATTCCTTTTAACCTTCTGTGGTGTTGTGGTAGCGCCTTGACTTAGTAATCATAAGTCCTAGGTTCGAGTCCAGGTCGGGGTAAAAAATGATTCATGTTTTCACATATGTAATGTGCATATTTGGTTATTTCATGGCCCGAATAAGATTGGGAATTGAATTAAATGCTAAAATGAAGCCACGTGTGAGGTTGGGGAATCTGTAATATGAACATAGTGGCTTTCAGATAGAATGAGTTCATTCCAAAGTATAGCAGATATAAGCTATAATGTTGGATTCCTTTTAACCTTCTGTGGTGTAGTGGTAGCGCCTTGACTTAGTAATTATAAGTCCTAGGTTCGAGTCCCGGTCGGGGTAAAAATGATTCATGTTTTCACATATGTAATGTGCTTATTTGGTTATTTCATGGCCCGAATGAGATTGGGAATTGAATTAAATACTAAAATGAAGCCACGAGTGAGGTTGGGGAATCTGTAATATGAACATAGTGGCATTCAGAGAGAATGCGTTCATTCCAAAGTATAGCAGATATAAGCTATAAGGTTGGATTCCTTTTAACCTTCTGTGGTGTAGTGGTAGCGCCTTGACTTAGTAATCATAAGTCCTAGGTTCGAGTCCCGGTCGGGGTAAAAAATGATTCATGTTTTCACATATGTAATGTGCGTATTTGGTTATTTCATATCCCGAATGAGATTGGGAATTGATTTAAATGCTAAAATGAAGCCATGAGTGAGGTTGGGGAATCTGTAATATGAACATAGTGGCATTCAGATAGAATGCGTTTATTCCTAAGTATAGCAGATATAAGCTATAAGGTTTTATTCTTTTTAACCTTCTGTGGTGTAGTGGTAGCGCCTTGACTTAGTAATCATAAGTCCTAGGTTCGAGAACAATTCGGGGTAAAAAATGATTCATGTTTTCACATTTGTTATGTGCTTAGTTGGTTTTTTAATGGCTAGAATGAGATTGGGAATTGAATTAAATGCTAAAATGAAGCCACGAGTGAGGTTGGGGAATCTGTTAAATGAACATAGTGGCATTCAGTCGTTAATTCCAAAGTATAGCAGATATAAGCTATAAGGTTGGATTCCTTTTAACCTTCTGTGGTGTAATGGTAGCGCCTTGACTTAGTAATCATAAGTCCTAGGTTCGAGTCCCGGTCGGGGTAAAAAATGATTCATGTTTTCACATATGTAATGTGCTTATTTGGTTATTTCATGGCCCGAATGAGATTGGGATTTGAAATAAATGCTAAAATGAAGCCACGAATGAGGTTGGGGAATCTGTAATATGAACACAGTGGCATTCAGATATAATGAGTTCATTCCAAATTATAGCAGATATAAGCTATAATGTTGGATTCCTTTTAACCTTCTGTGGTGTAGTGGTAGCGCCTTGACTTAGTAATCATAAGTCCTAGGTTCGAGTCCCGGTCGGGGTAAAAATGATTCATGTTTTCACATATGTATTGTGCTTATTTGGTTATTTCATGGCGTGAATGAGATTAGGAATTAAAATTAAATACTAAAATGAAGCCACGAGTGAGGTTGGGGAATCTGTCATATGAACATAGTGGCATTCAGATAGAATGAGTTAATTCCTATGTATAGCAGATATAAGCTATAAGGTTGGATTCCTTTTAACCTTCTGTGGTGTAGTGGTAGCACCTTGACTTAGTAATCATAAGTCCTAGGTTCGAGTCCCGGTCGGGGTAAAAAATGATTCATGATTTCACATATATAATGTGCTTATTTGGTTATTTCATTTCCCGAATGAGATTGGGAATTGAATTAAATGCTAAAATGAAGCCACGAGTGAGGTTGGGGAATCTGTACTATGAACATAGTGTCATTGAGATAGAATGCGTTCATTCCAAAGTATAGCAGATAAAAGCTATAAGGTTGGATTCCTTTTAACCTTCTGTGGTGTAGTGGTAGCGCCTTGACTTAGTAATCATAAGTCCTAGGTTCGAGTCCAGGTCGGGGTAAAAAATGATTCATGTTTTCACATATGTAATGTGCATATTTGGTTATTTCATGGCCCGAATGAGATTGGGACTTGAATTAATTGCTAAAATGAAGCCACGAGTGAGGTTGGGGAATCTGTAATATGAACATAGTGGCATTCAGATAGAATGAGTTCATTCCAAAGTATAGCAGATATAAGCTATAATGTTGGATTCCTTTTATCCTTCTGTGGTGTAGTGGTAGCGCCTTGACTTAGTAATCATAAGTCCTAGGTTCGAGTCCCGGTCGGGGTAAAAATAATTCATGTTTTCACATATGTAATGTGCTTATTTGGTTATTTCATGGCCCGAATGAGATTGGGAATTGAATTAAATGCTAAAATGAAGCCACGAGTGAGGTTGGGGAATCTGTAATATGAACATAGTGGCATTCAGATAGAAGGCGTTCATTCAAAAGAATAGCAGATATAAGCTATAAGGTTGGATTCCTTTTAACCTTCTGTGGTGTAGTGGTAGCGCCTTGACTTAGTAATCATAAGTCCTAGGTTCGAGTCCTGGCCGGAGTAAAAAATGTTTCATTTTTTAAAATATGTAATGTGCTTATTTGGTTATTTTATGGCCCGAATGAGATTAGGATTGAATTAAATGCTAAAATGAAGCCACAAGTGAGGTTGAAGAATCTCAAATATGAACATAGTGGCATTCAGATAGAATGCATTCATTCCTAAGTATAGCAGATATAAGCTAGAAGGTTGGATTCCTTTTAACCTTCTGTGGTGTAGTGGTAACGCCTTGACTTAGTAATCATAAGTCCTATGTTCGAGCCCCGATCGGGGTATTAAATGATTCATGTTTTCACATATGTAATGTGCATATTTGGTTATTTCATGGCACGAATGAGATTGGGAATTGAATTAAATGCTAAAATGAAGCCACGAGTGAGGTTGGGGAATCTGTAATATGAACATAGTGGCTCTCAGATAGAATGAGTTCATTCCAAAGTATAGCAGATATAAGCTATAATGTTGGATTCCTTTTAACCTTCTGTGTTGTAGTGGTAGCGCCTTGACTTAGTAATCATAAGTCCTATTTTCGAGTCCCAGTCGGGGTAAAAATGATTCATGTTTTCACATATGTATTGTGCTTATTTGGTTATTTCATGGCCCGAATGAGATTGGGAATTGAATTAAATGCTAAAATGAAGCCACGAGTGAGGTTGGGGAATCTGTAATATGAACATACTGGCATTCAGATAGAATGAGTTCATTCCTAAGTATAGTAGATATAAGCTATAAGGTTGGATTCCTTTCAACCTTCTGTGGTGTAGTGGTAGCTCCTAGACTTAGTAATTATAAGTCTTAGGTTCGAGTCCCGGTCGGGGTAAAAAATGATTCATGTTTTCACATATGTAATGTGCTTATTTGGTTATTTCATGTTCCGAATGAGATTGGGATTTGAATTAAATGCTAAAATGAAGCCACGAATGAGGTTGGGGAATCTGTAATATGAACATAGTGGCATTCAGATAGAATGAGTTCATTCCAAAGTTTAGCAGATATAAGCTATAATGTTGGATTCCTTTTAACCTTCTGTGGTGTAGTGGTAGCGCCTTGACTTAGTAATCATAAGTCCTAGGTTCGAGTCCCGGTCGGGGTAAAAAATGATTCATGTTTTCACATATGTAATGTGCTTATTTGGTTATTTCATGGCCCGAATGAGATTGGGAATTGAATTAAATGCTAAAATGAAGCCACGAGTGAGGTTGGGGAATCTGTAATATGAACATAGTGTCATTGAGATAGAATGCGTTCATTCCAAAGTATAGCAGATATAAGCTATAAGTTTGGATTCCTTTTAACCTTCTGTGGTGTAGTGGTAGCGCCTTGACTTAGTAATCATAAGTCCTAGGTTCGAGTCCAGGTCGGGGTAAAAAATGATTCATGTTTTCACATATGTAATGTGCATATTTGGTTATTTCATGGCCCGAATGAGATTGGGAATTGAATTAAATGCTAAAATGAAGCCACGAGTGAGGTTGGGGAATCTGTAATATGAACATAGTGGCTTTCAGATAGAATGAGTTCATTCCAAAGTATAGCAGATATAAGCTATAATGTTGGATTCCTTTTAACCTTCTGTGGTGTAGTGGTAGCGCCTTGACTTAGTAATCATAAGTCCTAGGTTCGAGTCCTGGTCAGGGTAAAAATGATTCATGTTTTCACATATGCAATGTGCTTATTTGGTTATTTCATGGCCCGAATGAGATTGGGAATTGAATTAAATACTAAAATGAAGCCACGAGTGAGGTTGGGGAATCTGTAACATGAACATAGTGGCTTTCAGTTAGAGTGAGTTCATTCCAAAGTATAGCAGATATAAGCTATAATGTTGGATTCCTTTTAACCTTCTGTGGTGTAGTGGTAGCGCCTTGACCTAGTAATCATAAGTCCTAGATTCGAGTCCCGGTCGGGGTAAAAAATGATTCATGTTTTCACATATGTAATGTGCTTATATGGTTATTTCATGGCCTGAATGAGATTGGGAATTGAATTAAATGCTAAAATGAAGCCACTAGTTAGATTGGAGAATCTGTAATATGAACATAGTGGCATTCAAATAGAAGGCGTTCATTCCTAAGTATAGCAGATATAAGCAATAAGGTTGGATTCCTTTCAACATTCTGTGGTGTAGTGGTAGTGCCTCGAATTAGTAATCATAAGTCCTAGGTTCGAGTCCCGGTCGGGGTAAAAAATGATTCATGTTTTCACATATGTAATGTGCTTATTTGGTTATTTCATGGCCCTAATGAGATTGGGAATTGAATTAAATGCTAAAATGAAGCCACGAGTGAGGTTGGGGAATCTATAATATGAATATAGTGTCATTGAGATAGAATGCGTTCATTCCAAAGTATAGCAGATATAAGCTATAAGGTTGGATTCCTTTTAACCTCTTGTGGTGTAGTGGTAGCGCCTTGACTTAGTAATCATAAGTCCTAGGTTCGAGTCCCGGTCGGGGTAAAAAATGATTCATGTTTTCACATATGTAATGTGCTTATTTGGTTATTTCATGGCCCGAATGAGATTGGGAATTGAATTAAATGCTAAAATGAAGCCACGTGTGAGGTTGGGGATTCTGTAATATGAACATATTGGCATTCAGATAGAATGCGCTCATTCCAAAGTATAGCAGATATAAGCTATAAAGTTGGATTCCTTTTAACCTCTTGTGGTGTAGTGGTAGCGCCTTGACTTAGTAATCATAAGTCCTAGGTTCGAGTCCCGGTCGGGGTAAAAAATGATTCATGTTTTCACATATGTAATGTGCTTATTTGGTTATTTCATGGCCCGAATGAGATTGGGAATTGAATTAAATGCTAAAATGAAGCCACGAATGAGGTTGGGGAATCTGTAATATGAACATAGTGGCATTCAGATAGAATGAGGTCATTCCTAAGTATAGCAGATATAATTTATAAGGTTGGATTCCTTTTAACCTTCTGTGGTGTAGTGGTAGCGCCTTGACTTAGTAATCATAAGTCCTAGGTTCGAGTCCCGGTCGGGGTAAAAAATGATTCATGTTTTCACATATGAAATGTGCTTATTTGGTTATTTCATGGCCCGAATGAGATTGGGAATTGAATTAAATGCTAAAATGAAGCCACGAGGGAGGTTGGGGAATCTGTAATATGAACATAGTGTCATTGAGATAGAATGCGTTCATTCCAAAGTATAGCAGATATAAGCTATAAGTTTGGATTCCTTTTAACCTTCTGTGGTGTTGTGGTAGCGCCTTGACTTAGTAATCATAAGTCCTAGGTTCGAGTCCAGGTCGGGGTAAAAAATGATTCATGTTTTCACATATGTAATGTGCATATTTGGTTATTTCATGGCCCGAATGAGATTGGGAATTGAATTAAATGCTAAAATGAAGCCACGTGTGAGGTTGGGGAATCTGTAATATGAACATAGTGGCTTTCAGATAGAATGAGTTCATTCCAAAGTATAGCAGATATAAGCTATAATGTTGGATTCCTTTTAACCTTCTGTGGTGTAGTGGTAGCGCCTTGACTTAGTAATCATAAGTCCTAGGTTCGAGTCCCGGTCGGGGTAAAAATGATTCATGTTTTCACATATGTAATGTGCTTATTTGGTTATTTCATGGCCCGAATGAGATTGGGAATTGAATTAAGTACTAAAATGAAGCCACGAGTGAGGTTGGGGAATCTGTAATATGAACATAGTGGCATTCAGATAGAATGCGTTCATTCCAAAGTATAGCAGATATAAGCTATAAGGTTGGATTCCTTTTAACCTTCTGTGGTGTAGCGGTAGTGCCTTGACTTAGTAATCATAAGTCCTAGGTTCGAGTCCCGATCGGGGTATTAAATGATTCATGCTTTCAGATATGTAATGTGCTTATTTGGTTATTTCATGGCACGAATGAGATTGGGAATTCAATTGAATGCTAAAATGAAGCCACGAGTGAGGTTGGAGAATCTGTAATATGAACATAGTGGCATTCAGATAGAAGGCGTTCATTCCTAAGTATAGCAGATATAAGCTATAAGGTTGGATTCCTTTTAACCTTCTGTGGTGTAGTGGTAGCACCTTGAATTAGTAATCATAAGTCCAAGGTTCGAGTCCCGGTCGGGGTAAAAAATTATTCATGTTTTCACATATGTAATGTGCTTATTTGGTTATTTCATGGCCCGAATGAGATTGGGAATTGAATTAAATGCTAAAATGAAGCCACGTGTGAGGTTGGGGATTCTGTAATATGAACATAGTGGCATTCAGATAGAATGCGTTCATTCCAAAGTATAGCAGATATAAGCTATAAAGTTGGATTCCTTTTAACCTTTTGTGGTGTTGTGGTAGCGCCTTGACTTATTAATCATAAGTCCTAGGTTCGAGTCCCGGTCGGGGTAAAAAATGATTCATGTTTTCACATATGTAATGTGCTTATTTGGTTATTTCATGGCCCGAATGAGATTGGGAATTGAATTAAATGCTAAAATGAAGCGACGAGTAAGGTTGGGAAATCTTTAATATGAACATAGTGCCATTCAGATAGAAGGCGTTCATTCCTAAGTATAGCGGATATAAGCTATTAGGTTGGATTCTTTTTAACATTCTGTGTTGTAGTGGTAGCGCCTTGACTTAGTAATCATAAGTCCTTGGTTCGAGAACAAGTCGGGGTAATAAATGATTCATGTTTTCACATATGTAATGTGCGTATTTGGTTATTTCATGGCCCGAATGAGATTGGGAATTGAATTAAATGCTAAAATGAAGCCACGAGTGAGGTTGGGGAATCTGTAATATGAACACAGTGGCATTCAGTTAGAATGCATTCATTCCTAAGTATAGCAGATATAAACTATAAGGTTGGATTCCTTTTAACCTTCTGTGGTGTAGTGATAGGGCCTTGACTTAGTAATCATAATTCCTAGGTTTGAGAATCTGTCGGGGTAAAAATGATACATGTTTGCACATATGTAATGTGCTTATTTGATTATTTTAGGGCCCGAATGAGATTGGGAATTGAATTAAATGCTAAAATGAAGCCACGAGTGAGGTTGGGGAATCTGTAATATGAACATAGTGGCATTCAGATAGAATGCGTTCATTCCTAAGTATAGCATATATAAGCTATAAGGTTGTATTCCTTTTAACCTTCTGTGTTGTAGTGGTAGCGCCTTGACTTAGTAATCATAAGTCCTAGGTTCGAGAACAAGTCGGGGTAATAAATGATTCATGTTTTCACATATGTAATGTGCTTATTTGGTTATTTCATGGCCCGAATGAGATTGGGAATTGAATTAAATGCTAAAATGAAGCCACGAATGAGGTTGGGGAATCTGTAATATGAACACAGTGGCATTCAGATAGAATGCATTCATTCCAAAGTATAGCAGATATAAGCTATAAGGTTGGATTCCTTTTAACCTTCTGTGGTGTAGTGGTAGCGCCTTGACTTAGTAATCATAAGTCCAAGGTTCGAGTCCCGATCGGGGTTTTAAATGATTCATGTTTTCACATATGTAATGTGCTTATTTGGTTATTTCATGGCACGAATGAGATTGGGAATTGAATTAAATGCTAAAATGAAGCCACGAGTGAGGTTGGGGAATCTGTAAAATGAACATAGTGGCATTCAGATAGAAGGCGTTCATTCCTAAGTATAGCAGATATAAGCTATAAGGTTGGATTCCTTTTAACCTTCTATGGTGTAGTGGTAGCACCTTGAATTAGTAATCATAAGTCCAAGGTTCGAGTCCCGATCGGGGTAAAAAATTATTCATGTTTTCACATATGTAATGTGCTTATTTGGTTATTTCATGGCCCGAATGAGATTGAGAATTGAATTACATGCTAAAATGAAGCCACGTGTGAGGTTGGGGAATCTGTAATATGAACATAGTGGCATTCAGATAGAATGCGTTCATTAAAAAGTATAGCAGATATAAGCTATAAGGTTGGATTCCTTTTATCCTTCTGGGGTGTAGTGGTAACGCCTTGACTTAGCAATCATAAGTCCTAGGTCCGAGTCCCGGTCGGGGTAAAAAATGATTCATGTTTTCACATATGTAATGTGCTTATTTGGTTATTTCATGGCCCGAATGATATTGGGAATTGAATTAAATGCTAAAAAGAAGCGATGAGTAATGTTGGGGAATCTTTAATATGAACATAGTGGCATTCAGATAGAAGGCGTTCATTCCTAAGTATAGCAGATATAAGCTATAAGGTTGGATTCCTGTTAACCTTCTGTGTTGTAGTGGTAGCGCCTTGACTTAGTAATGATAAGTCCTAGGTTCGAGAACAAGTCGGGGTAATAAATGATTCATGTTTTCACATATGTAATGTGCTTATTTGGTTATTTCATGGCCCGAATGAGATTGGGAATTGAATTAAATGCTAAAATGAAGCGACGAGTAAGGTTGGGAAATCTTTAATATGAACACAGTGGCATTCAGATAGAATGCATTCATTCCTAAGTATAGCAGAAATAAACTATAAGGTTGGATTCCTTTTAACCTTCTGTGGTGTAGTGGTAGCGCCTTGACTTAGTAATCATAAGTCCTAGGTTCGAGAATCTGTTGGGGTAAAAATGATACATGTTTGCACATATGTAATGTGCTTATTTGGTTATTTCAGGGCCCGAATGAGATTGGGAATTGAATTAAATGCTAAAATGAAGCCACGAGTGAGGTTGGGGAATCTGTAATATGAACATAGTGGCATTCAGATAGAATGCGTTCATTCCTAAGTATAGCAGATATAAGCTATAAGGTTGTATTCCTTTTAACCTTCTGTGTTGTAGTGGTAGCGCCTCGACTTAGTAATCATAAGTCCTAGGTTCGAGAACAAGTCCGGGTAATAAATGATTCATGTTTTCACATATGTAATGTGCTTATTTGGTTATTTCATGGCCCGAATGAGATTGGGAATTGAATTAAATGCTAAAATGAAGCCACGAGTGAGGTTGGGGAATCTGTAATATGAACAGAGTGGCATTCAGATAGAATGCGTTCATTCCAAAGTATAGCAGATATAAGCTATAAGGTTGGATTCCTTTTAACCTCCTGTGGTGTAGTGGTAGCGCCTTGACTTAGTAATCATAAGTCCTAGGTTCGAGTCCCGGTCGGGGTAAAAATGATTCATGTTTTCACATATGTAATGTGCTTATTTGGTTATTTCATGGCCCGAATGAGATTGGGAATTGAATTAAATACTAAAATGAAGCCACGAGTGAGGTTGGGGAATCTGTAATATGAACATAGTGGCATTCAGATAGAATGAGTTCATTCCTAAGTATAGCAGATATAAGCTATAAGGTTGGATTCTTTTTAACCTTCTGTGGTGTAGTGGTAGCGCCTTGACTTAGTAATCATAAGTCCTAGGTTCGAGTCCCGGTCGGGGTAAAAAATGATTCATGTTTTCACATATATAATGTGCTTATTTGGTTATTTCATTTCAAGAATGAGATTGGGAATTGAATTAAATGCTAAAATGAAGCCACGAGTAAGGTTGGGGAATCTGTAATATGAACATAGTGTCATTGAGATAGAATGCGTTCATTCCAAAGTATAGCAGATATAAGCTATAAGGTTGGATTCCTTTTAACCTTCTGTGGTGTAGTGGTAGCGCCTCGACTTAGTAATCATAAGTCCGAGGTTCGAGTCCTGGTCGGGGTAAAAAATGATTCATGTTTTCACATATGTAATGTGCTTATTTGGTTATTTCATGGCCCGAATGAGATTGGGAATTGAATTAAATGCTAAAATGAAGCCTCGAGTGAGGTTGGGGAATCTGTAATATGAACATAGTGGCATTCAGATAGAAGGCGTTCATTCAAAAGTATAGCAGATATAAGCTATAAGGTTGGATTCCTTTTAACCTTCTGTGGTGTAGTGGTAGCGCCTTGACTTAGTAATCATAAGTCCTAGGTTCGAGTCCCGGCCGGAGAAAAAAATGTTTCATGTATTAAAATATTTAATGTGCTTATTTGGTTATTTCATGGCCCGAATGAGATTGGGAATGGAATTAAATGCTAAAATGAAGCCACGAGTGAGGTTGGGAAATCTGTAATATGAACATAGTGGCATTCAGATAGAAGGCGTTCATTCCAAAGTATAGCAGATATAAGCTATAAGGTTGGATTAATTTTAACCTTCTGTGGTGTAGTGGTAGCGCCTTGACTTAGTAATCATAAGTCCTAGGTTCGAGTTCCGGTCGGAGTAAAAAATGTTTCATGTTTTAAAATATGTATTGTGCTTATTTGGTTATTTCATGGCCCGAATGAGATTAGGATTGAATTAAATGCTAAAATGAAGCCACGAGTGAGGTTGGAGAATCTCAAATATGAACATAGTGGCATTCAGATAGAATACATTCATTCCTAAGTATAGCAGATATAAGCTATAAGGTTGGATTCCTTTTAACCTTCTGTGGTGTAATGGTAGCGCCTTGACTTAGTAATCATAAGTCCTAGGTTCAAGTCTCGATCGAGGTATTAAATGATTCATGTTTTCACATATGTAAAGTGCTTATTTGGTTATTTCATGGCACGAATGAGATTGGGAATTGAATTAAATGCTAAAATGAAGCCACGAGTGAGGTTCGGGAATCTGTAATATGAACATAGTGGCATTCAGATAGAAGGCGTTCATTTCTAAGTATAGCAGATATAAGCTATAAGGTTGGATTCCTTTTAACCTTCTGTGGTGTAGTGGTAGCACCTTGATTTAGTAATCATAAGTCCTAGGTTCGAGTCCCAGTCGGGGTAAAAAATGATTCATGTTTTCACATATATAATGTGCTTATTTGGTTATTTCATGGCCCGAATGAGATTGGGAATTGAATTAAATGCTAAAATGAAGCCACGAGTGAGGTTGGGGAATCTGTAAAATGAACATAGTGTCATTGAGATAGAATGCGTTCATTCCAAAGTATAGCAGATATAAGCTATAAGGTTGGATTCCTTTTAACCTTCTGTGGTGTAGTGGTAACGCCTTGACTTAGTAATCATAAGTCCTAGATTCGAGTCCTGGTTGGGGTAAAAATAATTCATGTTTTCACATATGTAATGTGCTTATTAGGTTATTTCATGGCCCGAATGAGATTGGGAATTGAATTAAATGCTAAAATGAAGCCACGAGTGAGGTTTGGGAATCTGTAATATGAACATAGTGGCATTCAGATAGAAGGTGTTCATTCAAAAGTATAGCAGATATAAGCTATAATGTTGAATTCCTTTTAACCTTCTGTGGTGTAGTGGTAGCGCCTTGACTTAGTAATCATAAGTCCTAGGTTCGAGTCCCAGTCGAGGTAAAAAATGATTCAAGTTTTCACATATGTAATGTGCTTATTTGGTTATTTCATGGCCCGAATGATATTGGGAATTGAATTAAAAACTAAAATGAAGCCACGAGTGAGGTTGGGGAATCTGTAATATGAACATACTGGCATTCAGATAGAATGAGTTCATTCCTAAGTATAGTAGATATAAGCTATAAGGTTGGATTCCTTTTAACCTTCTGTGGTGTAGTGGTAGCTCCTAGACTTAGTAATTATAAGTCCTAGGTTCGAGTCATGGTCGGGGTAAAAAATGATTCATGTTTTCACATATGTAATGTGCTTATTTGGTTATTTCATGGCCCAAATTAGATTGGGATTTGAATTAAATGCTAAAATGAAGCCACGAATGAGGTTGGGGAATCTGTAATATGAACATAGTGGCATTCAGATAGAATGAGTTCATTCCAAAGTTTTGCAGATATTAGCTATAATGTTGGATTCCTTTTAACCTTCTGTGGTGTAGTGGTAGCGCCTTGACTTAGTAATCATAAGTCCTAGGTTCGAGTCCCGGTCGGGGTAAAAAATGATTCAAGTTTTCACATATGTAATGTGCTTATTTGGTTATTTCATGGCCCGAATGAGATTGGGAATTGAATTAAATGCTAAAATGAAGCCACGAGTGAGGTTGGGGAATCTGTGATATGAACATAGTGGCTTTCAGATAGAATGAGTTCATTCCAAAGTATAGCAGATATAAGCTATAATGTTGGATTCCTTTTAACCTTCTGTGGTGTAGAGGTAGCTCCTTGACTTAGTAATCATAAGTCCGAGGTTCGAGTCCCGGTCGGGGTAAAAATGATTCATGTTTTCACATATGTAATGTGCTTATTTGGTTATTTCATGCCCCGAATGAGATTGGGAATTGAATTAAATGCTAAAATGAAGCAACGAGTGAGGTTGGGGAATCTGTAATATGAACATAGTGGCATTCAGATAGAATGCGTTCATTCCAAAGTATAGCAGATATAAGCTATAAGGTTGGATTCCTTTTAACCTTCTGTGTTGTAGTGGTAGCGCCTCGACTTAGTAATCATAAGTCCTAGGTTCGAGTCCCGGTCGGGGTAAAAAATGATTCATGTTTTCACATATGTAATGTGCTTATTTGGTTATTTCATGGCCCGAATGAGATTAGGATTGAATTAAATGCTAAAATGAAGCAACAAGTGAGGTTGGAGAATTTCAAATATGAACATAGTGGCATTCAGATAGAATGCATTCATTCCTAAGTATAGCAGATATAAGCTATAAGGTTGGATTCCTTTTAACCTTCTGTGGTGTAGTGGTAGCGCCTTGACTTAGTAATCATAAGTCCTAGGTTCGAGACCCGATCGGGGTATTAAATGATTCATGTTTTCACATATGTAATGTGCTTATTTGGTTATTTCATGGCACGAATGAGATTGGGAATTGAATTAAATGCTAAAATGAAGCCACGAGTGAGGTTGGGGAATCTGTAATATGAACATAGTGGCATTCAGATAGAAGGCGTTCATTCCTAAGTATACCAGATATAAGCTATAAGGTTGGATTCCTTTTAACCTTCAGTGGTGTAGTGGTAGCACCTTGAATTAGTAATCATAAGTCCAAGGTTCGAGTCCCGGTCGGGGTAAAAAATTATTCATGTTTTCACATATGTAATGTGCTTATTTGGTTATTTCATGGTCTGAATGAGATTGAGAATTGAATTAAATGCTAAAATGAAGCCACGTGTGAGGTTGGGGAATCTGTAATATGAACATAGTGGCATTCAGATAGAATGCGTTCATTAAAAAGTATAGCAGATATAAGCTATAAGGTTGGATTCCTTTTAACCTTCTGTGGTGTAGTGGTAACGCCTTGACTTAGCAATCATAAGTCCTAGGTCCGAGTCCCGGACGGGGTAAAAAATGATTCATGTTTTCACATATGTAATGTGCTTATTTTGTTATTTCATGGCCCGAATGAGATTGGGAATTGAATTAAATGCTAAAAAGAAGCGACGAGTAATTTTTGGGAATCTGTAATATGAACATAGTGGCATTCAGATAGAAGGCGTTCTTTCCTACGTATAGCAGATATAAGCTATAAGGTTGGATTCCTATTAACCTTCTGTGATGTAGTGGTAGCCCCTTGACTTAGTAATCATAAGTTCTAGGTTCGAGTCCCGATCGGGGTATTAAATGATTCATGTTTTCACATATGTAATGTGCTTATTTGGTTATTTCATGGCCCGAATGAGATTGGGAATTGAATTAAATGCTAAAATGAAGCCACGAGTGAGGTTGGGGAATCTGTAATATGAACATAGTGGCATTCAGATAGAAGGCATTCATTCCTAAGTATAGCAGATATAAGCTATAAGGTTGGATTCCTTTTAACCTTCTGTGGTGTAGTGGTAGCGCCTCGACTTAGTAATCATAAGTCCGAGGTTCGAGTCATGGTCGGGGTAAAAAATTATTCATGTTTTCACATATGTAATGTGCTTATTTGGTTATTTCATGGCCCGAATGAGATTGGGAATTGAATTAAATGCTAAAATGAAGCCACGAGTGAGGTTGGGGAATCTGTAATATGAACACAGTGGCATTCAGATAGAATGCGTTCATTCCTAAGTATAGCAGATATAAACTATAAGGTTGGATTCCTTTTAACCTTCTGTGGTGTAGTGGTAGCACCTTGACTTAGTAATCATAAGTCCTAGGTTCGAGAATCTGTCGGGGTAAAAATGATACATGTTTGAACATATGTAATGTGCTTATTTGGTTATTTCATGGCCCGAATGAGATTGGGAATTGAATTAAATGCTAAAATGAAGCCACGAGTGAGGTTGGGGAATCTGTAATATGAACATAGTGGCATTCAGATAGAATGTGTTCATTCCTAAGTATAGCAGATATAAGCTATAAGGTTGGATTCCTTTTAACCTTCTGTGTTGTAGTGGTAGCGCCTTGACTTAGTAATCATAAGTCCTAGGTTCGAAAACAAGTCGGGGTAATAAATGATTCATGTTTTCACATATGTAATGTGCTTATTTGGTTATTTCATGGCCCGAATGAGATTGGGAATTGAATTAAATGCTAAAATGAAGCCACGAGTGAGGTTGGGGAATCTGTAATATGAACACAGTGGCATTCAGATAGAATGCGTTCATTCCAAAGTATAGCAGATATAAGCTATAAGGTTGGATTCCTTTTAACCTTCTGTGGTGTAGTGGTAGCGCCTTGACTTAGTAATCATAAGTCCTAGGTTCGAGTCCCGGTCGGGGTAAAAATGATAAATGTTTTCA
>JAXCGZ010011637.1:82500-85640 GCA_037179515.1 Halocaridina rubra | reverse complement strand
CTTCACAGGCAGCATTTCACATATTCATAATGGGTCCCCATTTCTTACTAGTCTCTTGGAGACTAGTGTTTTTTATGCTGAAGGTGAGACCGTTACCGAGTTGAACAGGTTTGTTCTCCCAGTGGTTGAATTATAAAGATATATCATTAGTCACAGGATATATACTGAAGTATTAATTGCTGTTCTCTTTTAAACCTCTGACCTGAATGTAAAAAAGGAATGAATATTTTGGTAAGTAGAATATAAAAAATCTAATAAGAATAAAAAAAAATGATTATGGCCAACACAGCAGCTTAGTCTAAGATGTCGAGAACAGTAAATTCCTATGATTATTATGTGAGGAGTTTTGACTCAACAGTCACACATATGCAAGAATACTCTCTCTCTCTCTCTCTCTCTCTCTCTCTCTCTCTCTCTCTCTCTCTCTCTCTCTCTCTCTCTCTCTCTCTCTCTCTCTCTCAGTCTCTCTCTCTCTCTCTCTCATCGATGAATTCCATCCATCAAAAATATTAACTGGAAAAGAGTTTTCCACTATATTTTGGGGCTCAAGTGTCTACTCTGTCACACTGAAATTGAAAAACATTGACTCTAAGTGAAAGTTTCCACAAGGTGATCACAAACAAAGGGCTGAAAACCTTTAACTAAGATCCTCTCTGGCTTATCTCATCTACATTGTTCACCTCATGTTCTTTTCTTTAGTCTCATCTTCCTTACTGACTTGCAATTTCTCTCCCAATTATCGTTGTTTGCTTGCGCATTCCTCTCCTCTTCCTCCACATCCTTCTCCTTGTCTCTGCCCTCCTCTTATTCCTTCTTCTCCTCCTCTTCTGATAAACATGTTGACAGAGGCGCCTTCCAGCCTTTGAATGACTCTGCAAGGGTTATTAGTCTAGGGATTACCAACGCGGGGTGCACGCACCTCCAGGGGTGCGAGCTGGAATTTTAGTGTTTGGGACAAAGAATGACTTGAGTTCTTTGAGCGATGAGTAAGGAGTCATCATTCACCCAATTGCTAGAAATTAGACTTCATCATAGTCAAATGTGAACACCTCCTCCGTGTTCCCCTGAGTGTCGTTATAGATGCCTAAGTGGGGTGGAGAGTAGAGACTTTGAATCCTCTCCCTTGCATTTTTTTTCCAATAGAGAATAAAGTATCTACTTCGACTAGACCATCCCCTTATAAGATTATGTATCTCTTTCAGGAGATCTGGAAATCGTACAAATTTTCTTCCACAGACACCTTTATGGGTGGCATGAAGAGGGTAGCGGAGTCCTTCGTTTTTTTGTATTTAGTATCATTAAATCAGCAAACTCAGCGAGCAAATCATTAGATGTATGGAGCCTATGGTGGAAAATAAGCTTAGAGTTATAGAGTTCCTATCTAGGTTTAAAGGCAAAGTATGTTAATCTGCTAAATTAAATAAATAAGCAAAATCAATCAATAAACAGAACTAAATCAGTCTATAAATATGAATATAAGTAAACAAGTAAACATAAATACATACATGAATATATGAATATATAAATGAAATAAATTAATAAATATAAATAATTCAATCTATAGATAAGAATAAAAGTAGATAGGTAAGTAAAAATACACAAATACATGAAATTAAATAAATAAATAAAAAGATGAAAGAATTGCTACATATATATATATATATATATATATATATATATATATATATATATATATATATATATATATATATATATATAGTAGTAGTGTGTGTGTGTGTGTGTGTGTGTGTGTGTGTGTGTGTGTGTGTGTGTGTGTGTGTGTGTGTGTGTGTGTGTGTGTGTGTGTGTGTGTGTGACACTAAAATAGGTAGAATTATAAATGGAAAAGAAGACATTCATGCTTTACAGGAAGATCTACATAAATTATCTGAATGGTCGGATAAGTAGCAAATGGAATTTAATGTTGAAAAATGTAAAGTAGTAGAGAGAATATGGTTACAAATTTAAAAGTTGGTGAACCATTGGGCAACAGTGACCATGATTCCATTAGATTTAACATAATTTTTAAGGAAACTATAAAGGAAAATAAGAATATTGTTCCAAACTTTAGAGCAGGAGATTTTGAGGGCTTAAAAACTAAATTATCTAATGAGGTATGGGAAGGGATTTCTGGGGTACAGATGTGGGTAGTTAATCCAGCAGGTCAGGTCGCAGGTAGCGGATTACCCCGAAATTTGAGTACCACATGCCAAGGATTATCACAAGATAAGATCAATACATTAAATTCTCTCACAGGAAAGAACAGCAGTCCGTCAGTTAATATAAATTTGGATGAGGAATATAACAATTTTGTCATGACTCTTAAGAATAGTCAGAGAGACTATATTCCCATGAAACATTGCAGATCAAGAAAAAATGACCCTAAATGGATGAACAATAGAATAAAGAATCTTATAGGTATTAAAAGAGGAATATACAGGAAACTAAAAAGAGGTGAAGAGCAGGTGAGGCAGCAATATATACAGTTAAACAGGGAAGTTAAAAAGATAGTTAGAGAGTCGAAAAGAAAATACGAAGTTAGAATAGCAGGAGAAGCTAAAGAAAATCCTAAAGGGTTTTATCAACATTATCAAACAAAATTTAAGGAAAAAGTCGGACCAATTGAAGTAGCCAATGGTCATATCACAGACGACGATAAAGTGATGTGTACATGTTTAAATTATTATTTCTTATCTGTATTTACCAATGAAAACTTG
The DNA here is from genome assembly GCA_037179515.1 of Halocaridina rubra. Lineage (NCBI taxonomy): Eukaryota > Metazoa > Arthropoda > Malacostraca > Decapoda > Atyidae > Halocaridina > Halocaridina rubra. Next base: position 82,923 of record JAXCGZ010011637.1, on the reverse strand, counting down.
GAAAATATTCCGGAAGTAGAATCCATTTACAGAGACAGTCCCGATAATATACTTAGTTCAATAAATATTACGAGAGAGGAGGTAATAAAAGAAATAGATAAATTAAAGGCTCATAAATCTCCGGGACCTGATGGAATATATGCTAGAATATTAAAGGAATGCAAGGAAGAGCTTAGTTGTCCACTAACTGCATTATTTAATAATTCAATAAAATTAGGATCGGTACCCATGGAGTGGAAATTGGCAGATGTGGTACCAATATTTAAAAAAGGAGAACGAGTTAAAAAGAATAATTATAGGCCGGTAAGTTTAACGTCAACAGTGGGTAAGATTCTAGAATCCATAATTGCAAATAAAATAAGGGCACATCTAGAATTACACAGACTGATAAAACTTTCACAACACGGGTTTCTTAAGGGTTTT
>JAXCGZ010011637.1:72500-77500 GCA_037179515.1 Halocaridina rubra | reverse complement strand
GTTGCATTTTCAAGTGAGGTTCTTTGAGACCTTATCTAGGCCAAGAAAGGCAGTGACTCGAGGTGTTTAATATTTTTAACAAATCACGCCATAAGATATGAAATTACGACACTGTAGCTAGCAATTATTGGCACTATTGCAAGTGCTAAACATGTTATATTGAGAATGAGTTAAGACTTGAAGTGTATGCACTTATAAAGAGGTAATCATTATTTGAAATAAAAGTCTTTTACCTGTCAATGATATTTTAGCCATACACAGAACCGCGTCAAATGCGTTTATGAAATCCATTTGTGAGTGTCTAGCTAACTAACAATATGATATCCTAGGTTTACACTGTTTAAGAAATCGGGCCACTGTGTTGAAATTGTGAATTTTGAGATATTGGCGTAGTAAGATGGTTGCAGATGGCCAAACCTAGCTGAAGGTCTAAAGTTCGAGCTACGGCCGTCCTCTTTCTGGTTGATAAAAGTTGAATAGATCTGCTTATGTTTATTAAAAAAAAAAAAAAAGTTGCGACGTGTGTCGTCTCCCAGTCTCTGTCAACTCAGAAGGCTTAATAAGTATGCCTACGGAATTACATGTCATTAAAGGAGAAAAGTCTCGTATCATGACTTCATTGCAAAAAAGTAAGGTTGGAATATGCATAACCCGATGTTTTGATCCTTTAAAAAAACTCCAGAAAACAATATAACAATATAAGAAAAATCTCTGACATCATTTCAAGATAATCAGGTTTTGTACAAAATGCACAGACATTGCATACTGTATTAATGCATAGAATACCGCATTATCACAAATGATCCAGAACACACTGGATTACATATATTCATATATTTCAGTCAAGAACAAACTAGATTATATATACTTATATATTTTAGTTAAATTCTTACCACCTAACCACGCGTCAGAGAATTTAATTTTCGACTACATTACACCGACCTATTCTGTTGGTTTCTGCGGAATATAATGAATTCTTCATCGAGTGGGAGATGTAGTGCATTAATTAATCAAAAATGCATCTGAAGACGACTCCACACAGGGAAGCATAAGCACAGGGGATAATTAGCGAATAATTGTTGTCTCCTTATGGTAGACGAGGTGTAAGCAGATTGAGCTATCGGAATGCCAGCGGAATGAAAATCAGAGTGCGTGAATAGCAAAAACAATAATTATTAATTCCATAAAATTAACTCTCTAGATTTCAACATAATGCATGATCTGATTTTCAGACGTGCCAATTAGAATACTTACTTAATATATAATGAAGTTAGGTTGGCCAGAGGCATAATTTTTTATACTGCATATGAAAGTTTGTGTATATGTGTGGGCGTGTGTGTATGACCAATAAGACTATTAACTTTGGGATATATATATATATATATATATATATATATATATATATATTATATATATAATATATATATATATATATATATATATTTCTATCTGTATACAAAAGCCGTAATCCTCCTTATATAGGAGACTGGCTGAGTCATAGCTATAAATTTTGATTCTTTATGGGAGGAACATACAAAGGAGGGTCTTCCAAGCCCCTCGCGCCACCTCATTTAGTCGACTTTTACGACACGAAGGGAACAAGGAGGTATTCTAGACCCTAGGGGTATATACATATACACACACATGTATATATGTAATATTTGAAAGGCCGAGGTACCATCCTCATTATATACAGTATTATATTTCCATATTTGATAAAGAATACATTAAACTCCTCTAAAAATCATTATTTTTTTAAACCTCTCTCTCTCTCTCTCTCTCTCTCTCTCTCTCTCTCTCTCTCTCTCTCTCTCTCTCTCTCTCTCTCTCTCTCTCTCTCTCTCTCTCTCTCTCTCTATGTATGTATATATATATATATATATATATATATATATATATATATATATATATATATATATATATATATATATAAGGACCGTAACCTCTCTGATAAGGAGATTGAACGAGTCAAAGCACACCCATTATCCATTGTTTCACTCAATGCTTACACATCCATCTTTCTTCTCTGAAACAAGCATATCAACACCGAATATTTTTGGGAATTCGTTACATATCTCATTATCTCTTCACATCTGACAAGTCACAACACTTCCCATCTCTGTTTCTCTTTTCTTTATATTTTCTTCGTGCCTGGATCCGATGAGGGCAGATTTTTTTTTTTTTTGGGGGGGGTCCGTTCTGGTGTCACAATCATAAAAAAAAATTAATTCTCCTTCTTTGTACTTTCGCTTTCCATTGCCATGCTTATCCAAAGACCCCCTTACTAGGTTTCTAGGTGGAGGTTTCCTACCAAAGCCGTCATGTCTGACATAACTCTTCACGGGAAGAAATTACGAATGAGAGAATTTTAAGTCTCCTCGCCCCATCCCATTTAGTTGACTTATACAATACGCAGGGGAACACTGAGGCGGCATTCTTGTTATTACAGAAAAAGTAGGAACAAAAATTAAAAAATGCAGAGGAAGATAGAAAGCGAAAATTATTCACAGTAAGATACTTATCTCTTCATTTGGACCGAACCCATCCATCGCTATAAAAAGAAAGAAGATAATACAGAATAAGCGAGGAAGAAAAATGAGCCATGGGAGGCAGAGGACGCTTAACTCTTCATGTACATAGAACCCACCCATGACCGTATAAGAAAGAAAAAATGCTGAGTAAAATAAATTAAACTATGAGATGTAGATGAAGGATCAACTCGACTCTTGGATAAAACTCAACAAGAACAGTAAAAGGAAACAAAGAATGCAGAAAAAGAAAGAATGAAATAAGGGAGGTAGAGGAATATTTTTACTTTCAATCACATACACACACACACACGTGGCTAATGAAATTCAATACTTCAAAATGTAAGGTAATGAGAATGGGTACAAGTGCAAGAAGGCCCAAGCTTGACTACTCGGTGGCTGGAGTACAACTTCAAGAGACAGAAAATGAGAGAGATCTAGGAGTAAACATACTGGCAGATTTGTCTCCAGAAATACATATAAATGGCATAGTAAGGGCAGAATATGCATTCTTATCAAATGTAAGGGTAGCCTTCAGGCACATGGACAAGGAAATGTTCAGAAATATTTATGTAACCTATGTGAGGCCAAAACTCGAATATGCAGCCCCCTTTTGGAATCCGCACTTGAAAAAGCACATAGCTAAGCTTGAAAAAGTTCAAAGACATGCCACGAAACTGGTGCCAGAAATACGCAATCTCAGTTATGATGAGAGGCTGAGGGAATTAGACTTACCATCACTCGAAGCTAGAAGAGTGAGGGGGGATATGGAGACAGTCTTTAAATTCCTTCATGGTTATGATAGAGTGGATAGGGATCGATATTTTGATATGGCTGGCTCTAGAACTAGAGGTCATAGTTTGAAGCTTCGTAAGAAAACTTCTTCGCAGGATGTAAGGAAATACTTTTTCAGTGTAAGAGTAGTTGATAATTGGAATTCGCTAAGCGAGGAGGTAGTTAATGCTATCTCAATCCATAGTTTTAAGGACAGGTATGATAAGTATCACTAAGTATAAAATGGAACCGATCAGGAGACGGGAAGATACGAGCTTTGGGCTCTTTCCCGTAAACACAATTAGGTAATCACACAGGTTGACTATAACTATAATATAAGAAATTAACAATCAAAGCCTCATCATAACTTACCTACTCTTCCTAAGTTCTATTACCTTTTTTTTTCTAGTAATATATATATATATATATATATATATATATATATATATATATATATATATATATATATATATATATATATATATGTGTGTGTGTGTGTGTGTGTGTGTGTGTGTGTGTGTGTGTGTGTGTGTGTGTGTGTGTGTGTGTGTTTACCTAATTGTGTTTACGGGAAAGAGCCCAAAGCTCCTATCTTCCCGTCTCCTCATCGGTTCCATTTTAGACTTAGTGATACTTATCGTACCTGTCCTTAAAACTATGGATTGAGATAGCATTAACTACCTCCTCGCTTAGCCAATTCCAATTATCAACTACTCTTACACTGAAAAAGTATTTCCTTACATCCTGCAAACAAGTTTTCTTACGAAGCTTCAAACTATGACCTCTAGTTCTAGAGCCAGCCATATCGAAATATCGATCCCTATCCACTCTATCATAACCATGAAGGAATTTAAAGACTGTCACCATATCCCCCCTTACTCTTCTAGCTTCGAGTGATGGCAAGTCTAATTCCCTCAGCCTCTCATCATAACCGAGATTGCGTATTTCTGGCACCAGTTTCGTGGCATGTCTTTGAACTTTTTCAAGCTTAGCTATGTGCTTTTTCAAGTGCGGATTCCAAAAGGGGGCTGCATATTCGAGTTTTGGCCTCACATAGGTTACATAAATATTTCTGAACATTTCCTTGTCCATGTGCCTGAAGGCTACCCTTACATTTGATAAGAATGCATATGCTGCCCTTACTACGCCATTTATATGTATTTCTGGAGACAAATCTGCCAGTATGTTTGCTCCTAGATCTCTCTCATTTTCTGTCTCTTGAAGTTGTACTCCAGCCACCGAGTAGTCAAGCTTGGGCCTTCTTGCACTTGTACCCATTCTCATTACCTTACATTTTGAGGTATTGAATTTCATAAGCCACTTTTCTGACCACTCATGCAGATTATTTAGATCCTCCTGAAGTTCTCTACCATTGTTCTCGTTTTTTACTTTCTTCACAATCTTTGCATCATCTGCAAACATATTCATGAATGAATTTACAGACTCTGGTAGGTCATTTACATATACAAGTAACAAAAGTGGACCTAAAACTGAACCCTGTGGAACTCCACTACTAACTCTTCTCCATTCAGACACTGAGTGTCTTACTCTAACCCTCTGTTCCCTTCCTTCTAAATAAGTTTTTATCCATTCCAAAACATTTCCACCTATTCTAGCCATTGAGTGCAGCTTCCTAATAAGTCTCCCATGTGGAACAGTGTCAAACGCTTTCTGGAAGTCTAGGAATATGCAATCTGC
>JAXCGZ010011637.1:47500-67500 GCA_037179515.1 Halocaridina rubra | reverse complement strand
TTAGGGTAGGCCTACCCAGGACGCTGATAACTTTCTAACTTCATTTGGCATATATATATTCATATCCTACTAAGGAAAAGGACCCCCACCCTTTAAAAAAATCGCCATAATCTAAACTTTCATCATACGTCTTTCGCGTTTCTTTTAATATTATTTTTCTTCATTTTTTGTAGTGTTCCAAAACAAGCACCGATGCCCTTATCCAAGATTTATTTTAAAAAGGTGCTGTTCCACCACTGACTTTACTCATTCAATGATGTTCTCACATTTCTTAGCCACCTGGTAGGAGTTAACACTTTTACATTCTATCCTTTCTTCGTTATTCTCATTTCTATTACAATTATCGGTGTTTTCATGTTACATACGAGCTATTTACATTGAAGCTCTGGGACAAACATGATTTCTGGTCCATGACACCTTTTTCGGTAGAATTAAATCACTATATCTTTCCTTTGAGTAGTTTAATCAGGACCAAAGAGCTGGCCAAGCCTCGCGTCCTGCACGTATCGAAAAGGAAGAGGGACAAAGAAGCCATACCACTTCTCAAAGAAGAACATCCAATATATTATCGGACTTAACACATATGTATCCAACATAATAATTTCCAAGCACACAGTAGCTGGGTGACAAATTATTACGCTAATGCTCTGTGATGTATTGCGAGGGTGATAATGATCTGCCTTCATGAATCGATGCATGAAATGCTAAATGATACTTCGTGTCCGTTTTGGATGAAGGCTCACAGACACGACACTGGATATGTAAATCCAGTCCAACAATTAGTACAATATTTCCTACACATACAATAATCGAATTACCCTGTAAATGGGTGGCCGAATCAAAGCACACATCCATGTATCAACAGTCACTTCCCTTCGTCCCATCCATCTTAAATCCTTGGGGATAAAGTGTCGCCACGATCCCCCACCACCGATTAAATTGGGAAATTACTGGGGGTCGATGATTTCCTAGAGGTCTAACTGATTATACAGACGTTGCCTGGAGATTACTGGGTCCAAGTGACTGGATAGGGAGCTTGGGCCCTGGCAATATGGTAGGTATAGAGTTGGATTCTAATACTATCACTGTCCCTTTCCTTTGCCATACATTAGAGATCTCTTTACCACCACCATAAAACCACTTGGGTCACCAACAGGGTATGTGGGTAAACATCTACCTAGGGGCTCGACAGCCGTACTTAGCTTATCCAGCTTCATTTCTTGGCAACAGTTCCCGTATTAATTCCAATAAGGTTCGAGTCTCTGAGGTGGTGCATACAGATTTTCTTGGCAAGAACCACTTGGGTGTAAGAGGACGGAAGAGGCAGCTCTGGTGTGCTACCTTAAAAAGACCCAGGAGGTATAGTATTAGATGCATGAGTTTCATAGTGGGACATTATATTGACAAGCTCGTGTCGTGGTCGAAACAAAATGCAGCTCCAATGTAAAAAAATTAAAAATTAAAAAATAAATAAAAAAAAACTTTATTTCCTAAAACATACATACATACATACATCCGACTATCCATCCATACATATATACATACATGTGTATACAACAATACTGTCCTGTTTACGTAAATCTACATAATTGTATCTCAATTTGGTTCAAATTTCAAACAGGACGTACAGCATTCCTGAGTTTTTAATGCGCGCATATGTAATTTCCTTAACAATTTCGATTATTATCAATGCATGTCAAGTCCAATCTACTACTACACGCATGAGAGAGCTGTCACATGCAGTCATATCCATGCACCTCATTTATGCAAGCAAGTGAGGAGCAGGAAAGAATGTTATGCGGGAAGAAAAGATTATACAAGAAGGATGACATTATGGACTGAAGTAATTAGTTAATGTAATTACCTACAAGAACAAAGTTCTATATGAATAATGAATTTTCAGTGACAAATCTGTATCTATGACTAGAGAAGAAGAAGAAGAAGAAGAAGAAGAAGAAGAAGAAGAAGAAGAAGAAGAAGAAGAAGAAGAAGAAGAAGAAGAAGAAGAAGAAGAAGAAGAAGAAGAAGAAGAAGAAGAAGAGAAAGGTCACAATAATCATAACAGCATTGTTTCCAATCAGTATGGATGTATTTTCACGTCCTAACCCTCCAAACTCAGAGGCATAACTGAGTACATCACTCATCGTTAAAGTAAGACACTAATGCGTAGAAGATGCTGCAATATACGTTTAATATCTAAGGCTGAAAGAGATACACGGCAAGAAGAGAAACATACAGAGAAAATTTTTCCCAAACCTTTGAGGAGCAACAAGGTCAAGCAAAAATAAAACAATCTTTGATGAGGACAGTCGCCTGGAAAAAGACATCTGGCCATTTCTGGAAGTGGAACATCTTGGTTCTCGCCTTTTTCATGTGATTTGTTTTCGTCAGGAATTGTTTCATAACCAGCTGATAAAGGATACCCTCTGAAAGCTCGTTTACTTCACTTACTACTACGGCAATGAGGACTTCATGTTGAAAATAGTATTCAGCGAAGAAACCTGTACCTCCATGGGAGTGGAATCTCTCGATGCAATTTTTCAAAATTGATATCTAAAACATGATGTATTCAAGCCTTGTGTAAAATTCTTCTCTGATGCTCATCTATGATATAAATATTCCAGAGTTTCCTTCCCTATCAATATATATATATATATATATATATATATATATATATATATATATATATATATATATATATATATATATATATATATATATATATATGTATATATATATGTATATATATATATATATATATATGTATATATATATGTATATATATATATATATATATATATATATATATATATATATATATATATATATATATATATATATATATATATATATATATATATATATATATATATATATATATATTTTTTTTTTTTTTTTTTTTTTTTTTTTTTAAGGAGGGGATCAATATACAGCTGAGCATCATCAAACTCCAAATGACTATTTGACAAAGACTAATAAATAATAGATACATAAAGAAATTAATAAAGTTCTATATTATATTCCTCCTTATATAGGGGGTGGCTGAGTCAAAACAATTACAATGACTCTTTGAAGAAGAAAATACAGAGGAGGGGATTTCCAGTTCCCTCGCTCTTACCCATTTAGTCGACTTTTACGACACGCAGGGGAACAAGGAGGAAGTATGCTTGCCTCACTTCCTCAGTCCTTCGCAAGAAGGCAACCGTCCTAGCCCTTAGTAGAAAAGGGAATTCGTGACGTAAAACTCGAATCTAATCTGATTACGAGAAATATCTAAAATGTCAAAGGTGAAAATATTACCTGTTCAAGCAGGTAAAGCCTGAACTCATATATAAATCAAAGAAGATTTAAAGGTAATATTACGCCCACAAAATGTCATCATTAAGTCAGAGATCAAGATCTTTAAGGAATCTCCCTTCTGAAAGAAATGCAAAAAAAAAAATAATAATAATAATAATAATAAAAAATAAAAAATGAGGTTACCTGAAGAATTTTCGAGTGCAAAAACTACACTATGGCAGTATTTGCCCAAAGGAGCTAAATAGAGAAAGCGCCTCTTTATCTAAAATCGTAATGGCATCTGGACTTGGCCGAGGAAAGTCATAAAAATGGCGCCTGTACCCTGGCGAAAGTCACTGGCTACCGAAACAAATACTAAAAAAAAGGTACATAGGTCTGGAGGGCATTGGCAGGAATAATTGAGAGATCATATGAGATAGAAAAAAAATAATAATAATATTTATTATTTTGTTAATTACATGTGTTGGAAATAGCATTTACCTGTATTACATCATAGTCTAGTGTGAGTAATAACTGACCAGTCTAATAAAATATTGTAAATAAATTGGAATACTAATGAAAAGCAATTACGATAAGTTACATGATTATTTGATAACATTGACTTGTATCTACGTAAATAGCATTCTAAGGCCTCCCCCTCATCAAACAACTACAAATTTAAGGAATGAAACATTCGTCTTCACAAACTTTATAGCAAGTAAGACATGGTTAAGCATAGACCTGTACGATTAGCAAGAAATTAATAAGTGTAATAAAAATTAGATTTTCTATGGTAACTTCTTCTTCATCTGCATATTCTTTCTATGTTCACAAAGGTCAGGAGCTACCTAAAACTCTTAACTACCGTCTGCCTAAACCCTATAATTTTCTCACATAGAGTATGGGCACAACATCCCTAAACTTTATACGTTCCCAAATTACCTATACCTGCCCAGTTAGATGACCCATGAAGGGTAACATCTTTATCAGAAAATTGACCCCTTTCCTAACAAGTTTTTTAATAAGGGTACAATTTTTTCTCTTTATTTTTTCGCTACAGTGATTTATGGTGTGTGTGTATGTTTGTGTGTGCGTGCGTGTGCATGTGTGCATTTACTGCGTATGGATAAAATTTCACTGTCTAGCCTTCTTACCATACATACAACCTGCGGCGCTAGTCAAGAGTTATTATTATTATTATTATTATTATTATTATTATTATTATTATTATTATTATTATTATTATTATTATTATTATTATTGTTATTATTACTATTATTTTATTATTATTATTATTATTATTATTATTATTATTATTATTATTATTATTATTATTATTATTATTATTATTATTATTATTATTATTATTATTTTTATTATTATTATTATTATTATTATTATTATTATTATTATTATTATTATTATTGTTATTATTATTTCTATTATTATTATTATTATTATTATTATTATTATTATTATTATTATTATTATTATTATTATCACTATTATTGTTATTATTATTATTATTATTATTAGTAGTAGTAGTAGTAGTAGTAGTAGTAGTGGTAGTAGTAGTAGTAGTAATAGTAGTAGTAATAGTAGTAGCAATATTCAAAGATGAAGGGATAATAATAATAATAATAATAATAATAATAATAATAATAATAATAATAATTATCATTATTATTATTATTATTATTATTATTATTATTATTATTATTATTATTATTATTATTACTATTATTATTATTATTATCATTATTTTTATTATTATCATTAAGATAATAATAATGATAAAACTTTTTAGACTATCAGAGGATTATAATTCGAGTACTAAAAAGGAAAATAATGTGGTATTTGAGTAACTCATATGGAAACTTATATGAAATCACACAATCTGCAATTCTTCGTTAGCTATAAACCACTGCTTCCTAAGTTACCTTACTTAAACCAGGCCTAACGTAACTTAGCTTAACTTTGCTCTTAGGTCAGATCATAGATTGATAAAGATATGAATAAAATCACTCAACAGTAAAGTTAGGTTAGGTTATGTATATATGTTGGCATAAATTTTGTTCACAGGAGCGTGATCTGCAAGTAACCTAACCTAATTTAGGTTTACTAATGGGTTACTGAAAAACATATAAATTGATGAATGAATGAATAAACATATACAAAAACAAATAAATAACCTTACAGTAAAGCTAAAGGTAGGTTAGGTTAGGATAAGCTAATATTTAATAATCATAAAATATGACCATGAGAAAGAATAAGGCCTACAACTGACGTAGAAGTTCTCTATTTTCCTAGTAAATTTTCACAAGGACTGCTCCTGTCATAATTATACACAACATACAAACCCCATCTAACTGAGCTCTAGTTCAATCAGTATTTAAATTAACTGAAAAAGGCAACAAAATCCTCCATTTTGATGCTAAGGACTCTTTATCACACAGTTACACTTTTCCTGCGACATCGTTTCTTTCAAGAATTTAATTTCTACAACAGAGCATTTTTGTGTACTAATAATCATGTTTATTTATGATTATGTATAATTATATTCTTCTGTTGCTTATAAAAAAAAGTAAAATATCTTGTTGTCTAAGTAGAAAAAAAATATATCAAGAATTATAGAATGGCATCTTGAAAAAATTGTCGCAGGAAAACTGCGACTGTGTAGCAGGAAAACTGCGATCGTGTTATACAGACTTAATAAACCTTGTTGTTAAGGATCGCCAATTCATAAGAGAACACAAGCAATGAATCTGTGTGGGCTACACTAATGATTTGTTCCTAGCTTAATGCTCAATACTTAACTTTAATTTAATATATGTACAATTACTATTGTTTACTCTACAATAACGTTTTTATAGTAATTTATTTATTTATTTAATATTTTCTTATTAGCTTTTCGAAGCCATAAATGTAAAACATTTTGGGTCTCTAAATTATTATCATAATTTTTACGGTTTCAGACACTACGTTGATCTAAACTCGATTTTGAATTATCTCAAAAGAGGCTTATAATAATAACAACAGTAACAACAACAATAACAATAATAATAATAATAATAATAATAATAATAATAATAATAATAATAATAATAATAATAATAATAATAATATTGATAATAATAATAATAATATTGCTAATAATAATAATAATAATAATAATAATATTGATAATAATAATAATAATATTGCTAATAATAATAATAATGATAATAATATTATATACACATGCCTCCTTTCCCCTTGTAAGAGGGGTGGCCGAGCCAAAAAAAGCGCATTCACAACGATCCATACTCACCTCAACCACTCCTGTCAGCTCCTTGGGGATAAAGGGTTGCCATGTCTCCCCCCCCCCTTCCACCCTGCTTAGGTCATCCACATGGTATGTGGACAAGGATATTCTACAATGTCCCTACAGCCGCAGCTGGTTTATCCCCACCGCTTCATCTCAGGGCAATTCCCCTCACACCCGTCCACCACAGTTCACTGAGCTAGCAGATGCGAGAAATCCTTTGGGCCGCGTCAAATATGAACAATAATAATAATAATAATAATAATAATAATAATAATAATAATAATAATAATAATAATAATAATAATAATAATAATAATAATAATAATAATAATAATAATAATAATAATAATAATAATAAATGATCAGAGATTCCTCTCCCTATATTCCACATATCCTGCATCATCTTCAGACATCTGTCTAATTTATAGGAGTCTCTTGTATAATTTTAGCTCGTTGTGTAAACATGAATGCATCCCTGTCCCAACATAAAATCAATAATAACATAACGACGTCCTCGAGATATTCTTTCTCCTCTAATGTCATTTAAGAATGCCAAGAAGCTCACAATATGCAATCATGAAATTGGTTTAAAAGAGGTCTAGGAGTAGAGAACTTATTAATTTTTTTTTTGCAGGTGTCAAAGTCTTTGTATAAATATATTGGCATTAGAATTACAGTCCTCTAATATGCGCCTTTGCATGTAAATAGAAATGAATATATTTGAACATAAAGACTTAAAAATTTACAATATTGTGACTAATCTAGCACCTTCTTAGTCATTCCGTAGAATTTGAGATGGAGAAAGACACTCACCAAAACATAAACAAATCCAAGAGATTCTGAAGGACCCCAGGAGATCCGTTTACCATTAGGCCTATCTCCAAATGACACTTAGAAATATGACCTTGTACTCTCAAAAACCTCCTGTTCAATAAACATTCAAAGAGTCACTGAACCTTACACCCTCAAGGTACGAAGCTATAACGTCAAATTGTCATTAACATTAGCTAACAACGTCTCTTAAAAGATATCGATTAGGTAAATCAGTTCCAGACACGACCTCCAGAGTTACAGCATGAATCCCAAACAGCTCCCTAGCTGTACCTCTGTCGCAATACAAAACGTTGACACGCCTTAGGAAATACCAATCACCTCATTACCATATATAATTTTGTTTATATTATGGGGCTGTTATGTAAACCTATGAAACAAGCTGTTCATGAGAATGGGTTTGGAGTAAAGATATAGATGAAATAAGTTTTGGGAAATTATTGTAAAAAAAAAAAAAATTGTAAACATTTCTGGTGCATTACAGAATAAAAATATGAATAAACTGCTACTTAAAAATATATTTAAAATATAAAAATTTCCTCTATTTTCTCTAAAATATTAATGAAAGTAAGTTTTTACAATGAGAAGAGAAGATTTAGAGAGGGCTATATATTGTTTATCAATGACAAACAAAATTATTATATTTGGCCAAGATGGGAATATTTTGATGCTACATGATAAAATATAAGACGCAAAGACTATCAAAAAACGTCACTCGATATTGATCATACATCATTTTTTCTTATACAAACAGGGCATATATCAATACCATATAAAAAAGTAAGTCATGTAAAGACTATAAAAGTGTCAGTCTTCAATAAAATGAACATATTACACCAATCCGTTACTTCCATTCAAGCTTATGCGCATATTCTTCAAGTAGTCATCACAAATAGTTAAATAAAGTAAATATTATTTGGAAGTGACACGTAGCATTTGAGTCGTTTATTTTGGGATAAATAAATACGATAATGGTGATCTGTCGAGATATTCCTATCAGAGTATAGAGATCGGTATTTTTAAGAGCCTCTCTCTCTCTCTCTCTCTCTCTCTCTCTCTCTCTCTCTCTCTCTCTCTCATATATATATATATATATATATATATATATATATATATATATATATATATATATATATATATATATATATATATATATATATATATATATATATATGTAGGATAGGGTTAGGAATGAAGTGGCCAGAGCAAGAATGAGTGTGAGGAGAGAGTTGGCAGCCAGAGTAGATATGAATGTTCTGAGATGGTTTGGTCATGTCATAATCATAGATTTTATTGCCAAATATATAGAATACATACATGAATAAATATATACATTATATTCAGAGGCACTAGCCTGCTGAGCTAGAGCTCCTTGGCAGGCAGTTTAATATACATTTTGCATAATTTAAAGTATGACGGCAATAGTTAACAAAAGCTCCAATATAGCAATCTCATACTTATCTTGTAATAAAACAAAACAGTAGCCTGACTTTAACCTGGACTTAATGATACACAATACTGTATTAAGTATTAATCAACAGCTGCTTGATTTTGCCTAGTAAATAAATGCTGTTTGAGTTTCTTTTTAAATAAAGTTGTGCCAGTTATTGTTTTTAAATCTTCTGGTAATGCATTCCAAGATTTTGATCCAAAACAGTGAATAGAAAATTTGTACAAGGTTGTTCTCGGCTGCGGACATATCAAATTTATATTGTTACCTCTGGTTCCATGGTTGTGTTGAATAAATCTAAATCATTTTCTGTTATCATTAACATCACTATGTATAATAATAAGACAGAAATATTGTATCAAGTAATTAAATTTAAGGAAGTTTAGCTCCTTGAATAAAGAGGAAGTTAAGTCATATTTTCCACTATATGTAATAGTTCTGATCAGTCTTTTCTGAATTACAAATACATCCCTTACAATTGACGGCCAAGTACAACCCCAGATGGACAAACAGTATATAATATGAGGATAACACAGGGAATAGTATATGCTTTTTAAGGCCTCATTTGTCAGGTTATGGCGAATCTTATACAAACTTCCACACGTCTTGGACAGTTTTGAGCAGACAGATTGAATATGATATTTCCAACTTAAATTTCCATCAATAATTACTCACAAAAATTTCTAACAAGCAATTCTTTTAACTTCATACCCATTCATATTGACTTGACCAATATTGTGTACTACAGATCTATTTTGAAATAAGATATAGTCAGTTTTTGAAACATTTAGCTTTAATTTATTAACAGAGACCCAGTTGTTAATTTTTTCTAGTTCACTATTTAAAACAGAATGCAGGTGGGCAAGGTTATTATCATGCAAGAGAAGGTTGGTGTCATCTGCATAAAGAATATATTTGAATTTATTACTAGCACTGGAAATATCATTTATGTAAACTAAAAATAACAATGGGCCCAGTATTGATCCCTGTGGTACTCCCCTCTCAATAGTTTGCATCAAAGATGCTTTCCCATTACAATATAGGGCTTGTTTTCTATTTTTCAAGTAGCTCTTAAATAACTGTAATGGTGTTCCCCTAATACCCACACAAGTTAGTTTTTCTATTAGTATATCATGGTCTAATGAGTCAAATGCTTTGGGCAAGTCTAGGAAAACCCCTGCAACAAAGTTTTTATTTTCCAAATTTAGATAAACATCACTTGTAAAGTTAATTATTGCTTTTTCGGTGGTCTTATTATTACGGAATCCGTATTGATTTTTAGATAATAGGTTGAACTTTTCAAGGAATTCTTTAAGTCTGTGAACAATCGCTTTTTCAAACACTTTACTTAAGGACGGTAAGATTGATATAGGTCTATAGTTATTTTCATCATCCACAGTGCCTGACTTAAATATAGGTATTACTTTCGCACTTTTTAGTTTGTCTGGAAAACATCCTTGTTGAAAACATAGATTGATTATGTGGGTAAGTGGGGTACCAATGTAATGAGCAGTGACCTGGAGTAGTTTTGATGGAATTTCATCATATCCCGACGCTGTATTTGGTTTTAAGGTTTTTATATATTTAGTGACTACCTCCCTTGTTACAGGATACAAGTAAAACGAAAAGTCTGGTGGATTATTAAGAAACTGTCGGTGTGAGGTTTGTTGAACATTTTGTTGTGCCTGTGTTGGTTGTGCTATAGTTAAGAAATGATTGTTAAAGATGTTAGCAGTGTGGTCATTATCGTTCTTTAATTTGATTTCCTTTGAATGATTAATTTGTTTTCGTCCCATTAGGCTGTTTATTGTATTCCAGGTGGACTTGCTGTTTCCTTGTTCCTTCTTAAGCTTATCCTGAAAATAACTATTTTTTGCAGCTCAGAGTAGTGTTACTAATTTGTTCCTGTAAGCTTTATATCTGGTTCCAAAAGACAAAGGCCATTTTGATGCAAGCCTTTCTAATCGGTGTTTTTCTTTGATACTATTTTTTAATCCTGCAGTTATGTGTGGGCATCTGTTGTTTTTATTATTTACAGTCGATTTTCTTAGAGGAAAGCAGTCTAGGAATTTATCTCTAATTGTACAGTGAAATTTATTAAAAGCTTCATTTGCATTATTTAGGTCTATGATATGTTGCCATTTTTCATGTGATATAACTCTAGTAAATTTAGCTATGTTATCATCAGAGTAATGTCTTTTTTCTACATATGCATCAAATTTATGTTCTTCTTTTTTAAACTGGGAGTATACTGCGAAATGATCTGTTATGTCGGTGTACACTATGTAATTACTTATGTTGTCTTCAAGATTTGTGGCCCAGATATGATCGATTAGAGATGTGGAGAGGATGGAGGATGAAATACTGCTGAAAATGGTGATGAATGCGAGAGTTGATGGTAGAAATGCTAGAGGGAGGCATAGGTTTGGGTGGATGGATGGAGTAAGGAGAGCCCTGAATGATAGGAGGGTGGATGTGAGGGTAGCAAGTGAGCGTGCTAGGAATAGGAATGAGTGGCGAGTGATTGTGACGCAGCTCTGATGGGCATCTGCTGTTACCCCGTGGCTGCATCTTACAGAGGTAGCCCTGTGGTAGGGGCAGTAGGGGAGTTGGCATTATGAAGCGATACAGGTTGTGGAAGAGCCGGGAGGATGGGATGTGGCGCTCCAGCAGTGCCATCTGAACGGTCGTTAGCTCCCTCGTCATTGCCCATAGAGCAAGTAATCCCCATATTGTATCTTTTTTTTTTTATGTCGGCTACCCACCAAATTGGGGGAAACAGTCAAGGTAAAGGAATGATATATATATATATATATATATATATATATATATATATATATATATATATATATATATATATATATATATATATATATATATATATATATATATATATATATATATATATATAGTCAAAAACAGCAGATTCCAAATTTTCCAGTCACCTTCGTTTCCTAAGTGTTTGCAAAAAAATCATTACATAATTTTAAACAAAGCGAATCACCCTGTGCGATTAACTTATCAATCTTTTATCATCAAAATTATTGAGTTTTTCATTATAAACATACATTTCTGTTAAACTTATTTTTGCCCCTGAATATGATTCGAGCCTATAGTGTACATGACATTCCATCAATGTACATGTGTATGGATCGTTATGTGATAACTACCCTAGTTTTTGTAGCTCACTCAAGTATATTTTTAATTACAAGCTGCATCAACTGCTACCCATCTCACTCATTTAGGGTCTCTGGTTTCTGAAGGAGCTAGAAAAGAGTATTTTATGCATGGATGTCGTTTATTTTGCATATCTACTCTGTAAGGACGCAGCTTTTAATATATAAAGAATGCATAAATTTAAAGAAAATATGTTGATAAAAAATAAGTATATCTTATACATATAGCTTGAGAGAGAGAGAGAGAGAGAGGAGAGAGAGAGAGAGAGAGAGAGAGGAGAGACCTGTATTATCTCGAACAGGTACAGCTTTTTAACGTATAAAAAACGATATCCAAGTGGGTTGGGAAATGCTAAACACAAATGTTCACTATTATTTTATTTATTTATTTATTTATTTATTTATTTATTTATTTATTTATTAACATATCTATTTACTTATAAATCTACTTACTTATTGACTTATATATTCATATATTTATTCATTTATAAATCATATATTTATTCATTTATCTATTTATTTTTTCATTTTTTTTAATTTATATTCTTATTTATTTATTTATTTATTTATTTGATTATTGACAAGAAGGTTCACTCCGGATTGCTCTAGATTTGCCTGGAAATCTGAAGTCGCCAAGGGAAGAACTTGTCCAAAACAGGGTACAGAGAACGCTTCGGGGCGTGCATTTACCAACATTTATTTGCAGCAGATTGCTGCCTATGTGGGAAGGTCGTATCACGCCTCCTTGCGTAAGACGATTGGATCATTAACGCTGTTTCTATGCCCGTTGACTGGCTCTAAAGGCAGGATATCAGCTCTGAGAAAGCAAATATGATTCTCTGAAGATTTTGTCAAATCAGTGTTCTGCTGTAATCTTTTTTATTTTAACAGTCTATCTTTTCTCTACTATTGTCTATCTGCACAGATAATATGTTAACATTGAGAGAGAGATAAACCGTTCAGTCTCTAATATGTTTGTGAATTAAGTTCTCTTTTTAAGGATTTTTTACAAATCCTTGATTCGCGTCAAAAAGTGACTCATACAGTAATGAGTTACTCAGTGAATCAAATGAGTGAATTAAATAGCATACAAGGTGATTCCAAATATGAATCAAACCATTATGATCGCTTAAATGCTTAGCCACTTTTGGAAGAACTTATCATACATACAATTTGTCCTTTCAGAACATTATATTAGTGATGGCTTTTCTCTTTTTATATAGTAATAGCTTTGATCTGTCAAAAAGCAGGTGATGCAACAGTCGATCAGCATTTCGAAACTCTCAAACGTTAAGTTTTTTTTTTTTCTTACAAAATCTAAAGCTTCAGTGGAAAGAAGCTTATAATATCCCTACCCTTCGTGATATGAGTTTTGGTCTACCTGTAAGATGCTAATGATACCTAAGCATTTCGTATGCAAAATACGCCAATAAGACGACACCTAAGAGTCCAATATGCAGGAAAAAAACAGATATTAGTGAAAAATTTGGATAATATTCTAATCCTTAATAAGTCTTTACTAGGCAAGTTCCTTTCATTTAAAGCTTTCGTTACGGAAAGACACCCCGTAATAAAATGAATTACAAACTTATTTGCAGTCTTAATAACCTCCAAAAGCATTAATTTAATGATAAAGAGTATAAATAAAATGTATTTGCAGGTATTTTTATTTGTATGTCACTTTCCATTGAACGATTTAGGAGGGACATATGAGCTGACAGAATTTCATCATCACTGGAGAGGAGGGGGTGATTGGATGGGAAGGATTGGGGGGGAAGCATGGAAATGAAGTGAAGAGGGAAATAAAAAGAGAGGGGCAGACCCTCTTGCTAAGACCGAATATCATGCCCTGAACACATTGGAAGAAGATTTTTATATCAGAATTTAGAAAGAAAAGTACAGCATAAGGAAGATTGCAGTCTGTAATGCTTTATATATTTAGCAATACATACACATAAATACTCACACTAAAACGTAAAATACACGTGAGTATAAATTGACATTATAAAAAATAAATCCTTCAGATAAATAAGAACGTTCTTGAAAAAGAACAAAGCTAAGACAAGACAGACTGAAGTGCTGTAGTTACGTGAATCAGCTATATAGACAACGCCTGAAGGTATATTATAAATTTATATCACCTAGAAAATTAAACACGGACTTCCCAATTAAGGAGGAGGAGCAGTTACAGGTGTTCAGGTTGCAAATCACCTGTGGTTAATTAACTTTAACTGTAATTACAGTACCAAACTATGGGTGATAGGGTAAGGCGAGGATGAGGTGAGATGCCGATAGATGAAACCATTTCATCCCTTTGGAAAACCCCTCAAGAGAAGAACGAAAGATAAGGTCGAATCTTAAATGAAATTACTGTTTAAAACATTGGAGCAGACTCCATTATAATATCCACCCTTAGTGGCTCACTGGATCAGATCATAACTTTCGCATCTAGGAGATCTAGAAAAAGACTTCTGAGTATTACTTTATAGCATTTCTTTCCCAGTACCCAACGGGAGCAGAAAGGAGAGGGTAGTGAATTCAAAAGATGTAAGATTTGTCGTCTCGGAATGAATAAGAAAACAGATGTATGAGGACAATGAATGAACAGTATCTTTTCGAGCTCAGACTTCGATAAGGGTATAAAATGACCATTCTTGTAGCTCTCTCATTAAATAAAATCACAGAGAAATTTAAGAAGCGTTTATTTAAACAGAGGGTAGCTGCCAAGTAATAAAAATCACTGGAAGCTTTTAAAAAAAAAAAGGCTAAAGAATTTTTTATATATTTTATTAATAATACATCCAGTACAAGATTGGAAGGTATAAATATATTAAGAATGGAAATGGCGCAACAGTGAAAGAGATGAGTTTTAAATAAAATTATAAACTTGATACTTTTTTCCCCTTTCTCTATTTGTACATCTAATATGTCTATTGCTAAATTTAAAACTCTCACTGTATTTCCATAAAACTGACCTTCAGAAGTTAATTTAAAGGGGGGTTTACACGGTCAAACGGTTCGTCGAACGCGGTTCGACAGACAAGTGTTTGAAGTGATATTCGAACGTGTGAACGGGGTGTTTGTTTGTCGAACACGATCCGTGTTCGACAACCAAATACCCCGTTCACACGTTCGAACATCACTTCAAACACTTGTCTGTCGAACCGCGTTCGACGAACCGTTTGACCGTGTAAGCCCCCCTTAAAAGAAATAAAAAAAACTTTGATAAGTTCTATATGCTCTTTAGTGATGAATGGAGGACCAGGGTAGCCAAACGGTTAGAGTACTCGACTCGGGAGTTGGCAGACCCTCCGAGGGGCGTTACGAATGGCATCAAGCCTTAATTCCCCAGCTAAACTTTGTCTGTGTCCACCCCAATAATGGGGATTAATAGTGACACAGTAATACACCAGTCGCCCTTGGCGATACTACAGCTGAAGGTCTTTTGAACTTTACTAGAACCGGCCGCGACAGCTCGATATTAGTCTTCCTTCAGTTACGGTTCTTTTTCTATGCCTCTACACTGAATATTTGTTACATATTTCTTGTTATTCCTTCTCATCTGACAAGTCATAACATTGCACATATCTGTTTCTCTTTAGTTTGTGGCTTTGTGCCCAGGCCTGATGAAGGCAAGTTTCTTTACCCGCCCTAAGGTTGTACTTAGTAAAAAAGAAAAAGGAAAAAGTTCTTTAGTGGTGGGTGGGTTCTATCTGTGCGATGAGTTGATCATTCTCTGCCTCCCATATTCCATTCTGTTCTACTCTGTATTTTCTTCTTTCTTTCTTGTGGGAGGAGGAACAAGAAATCACCTACATTTTCCCCTGAGTGTCACAAAAACCCACTAAATGGGGCAGAGCGAAGGGACTGGGTATTTCTCATCGAATTTTCCTACTGCGATGAGTAAAAAAATACGAGGGGGGTTCTGGAAGGAAAGCTCTACCCAGATTCATAAATACTAGTACGTTGCCCCTTCAAGGGAAGAGCGGCCTTTGAATATGGATACATAGATAAATTTTCTCACTGAATAATCTATCCTATTTTATAAATAAAACAGTAGGGTAGTATCAGTCATTTTTTATAACTCACATTAAAATTTTCAATATTTAATCCATTCAATGGGGGAACAAGGCAACTCAACTCAATACTTGTCCTAATGCCTGATCAATGGTGAAGGATGGTGTCAGGGAAGGGCATGCGATCGTAAAATCTTATGTCAAAACCTCTTTAAGAGGCTAATGAGAAACAGCCTACACATTTCGATAGGGAAAAAGCGGCCTATAAAGAAAATAAACATTGCAATATTTATTCTTCTATAAAAAAGGGTCATAAGTCTCTTATAAGGGGAGTGGCCGAGTCAAAGCAAACTTCTGACTTCTGATACATGGGGAAGAGGGAGGGGACTAGAAATCCCGATATAAAAATTGAATATTTTATTTTGCCTTTGTCAGTGAACTCTTACGGTAACGCATCTCACCCTAAGGCCGCTTTCACACCAAAGTGGCACGTCGCACGTGGTACGCCAGTTGAGAACGAACATCCGGAAATATATGAAACCTTTCACACAGAAGTGGCGTGACACGTCCCATATGCCACGTGCTACTTGCGACGCAAGTCACATGTGGCACATGGGACGTGTCACGCCACTTCTGTGTGAAAGGATTCATATATTTCCGGATGTTCGTTTTCAACTGGCGTATCACGTGCGACGTGCCACTTTAGTGTGAAAGCGACTTAAAATAACCACACCAAAAGAAATTCATCATAGTGATGTCTGTATTCATGCACCGTAAAATGCCAAAAAAGGCAAAAAATGTCAATAAATATGATGACTGCACAGGAAGTGCATGAGAGTAAAAACAGGTCATGAGCTGAGCTCCCCCTATTTATATATATACACCTTTATTTATCTCTGACTCAAAATAATGTGGCTCTGTCGACTCCCTCTCTCTTTATTTATATATATATTTATCTATCTATTTACATATTTATCTAGTTATCTATATATACTTATATTTCATATATATATATATATATATATATATATATATATATATATATATATATATATATATAAATATATATATATATATATATATATATATATATATATATATATATATATATATATATATATATATATATATATATATATATATATATATTGATGTATGTATGCGCCGTCACTCATACACCATTTCATAAAGATTAAATATAGGTGACGCGGGCCAATAGAATTTCTCGCACCTGCAAGTACTGTAAGCTGAGAGGGGTGGGAATGGAGAGGTTGCCATGATATGAAGCGGTTGAAGTAAAGCAGTTATGGCTGTTTGGCCTCACGGTAGAGGATCCTCGCCTAATTAGCCTGTGGATGACCCAATCAGTGTGGTGCGGGGGAAACTGTTGCAGCCCTTCATCACGAAGGCGCCAATAAGAGTGTGTTAGGTTAATTAGCCTCTGTCACCCTTCTTACAAGGGAGATAGAGGCCATTGTAAACGAATGTATGTATGTATGTATGTATGAATGTATGTATGTATATGAGTGTAGAGTATGCATACATGCAATTATTTAGGGATATATCTATTTATTCATTTATCTATATACTCGTATATTTATTTGATAATTTGTGCTCATTTACCTTTTTACTTATATATTAATATATCTATTTATTGATACTTCCTATCTATCAAATAGTAAAATATATGGCAAGCATTATAAAATATAAAAGCCGAATTATGTATGGAATTTAAATCCTATATTTTCAATATGTTACGATTCTCCTAAAGACACTAAAAGGCTTCCTCAATTCGTCTGAGAAATCAGTTCATCCGTCTCACACATTCATGTACAAGAGAGCTACAGTCATTTTTGCCATTATCAGTACCTGAGCTTACTTGAACTTCTATGCTGGCAGGGACTACCACTCGAAGGATGAATATTAGATTCATTTATTTTTTACAAAATGTGTTGAAAAAGCTATTATATTTTACGTAAAATCAGTTGGGAAGCTTGTTTTACCCCAAAATAATTTCCGAATTCTAGAGGTCACTACTCTATCATAGTCCCCACACATCTGTCTCCTAAGGTGACGAGGGCTAATATTCGAAAGATGAAACTTTAGCACCAATTGATTTTGGGGAAGCAAAATTTTCTTCATTTTTTACATAAAAGCGGAAACTCGAATACGAAAAGATACTATTCCATCACACACCCCGCACATCTAATGATGAATTTCAAACTGTTTGTTAATTTATCAGCCTAACAGTCGAGATAAGATACGAAATTGCCTTCGCTCTAACTTCAAGTGGTTCTCGCGAAGCGGAGCAGTACGAGTAATCTTGACACTATTTTAAATGCACTAAAACTGAACATCTGAGCGATATCCAGCTTTCAGCGACGTCTAACAATGTGTCTGAACACACACACACACACACACACACACACACACACACTATATATATATATATATATATATATATATATATATATATATATATATATATATATATTCAGAGAGAGAGAGAGAGAGAGAGAGAGAGAGAGAGAGAGAGAGAGAGAGAGAGAGAGAGAGAGAGAGAGAGAGAGAGAGAGAGAGAGAGAGCTCATCCATGGGGGTATTATTATTTCTATGTAGTTCAGCCATTCATAACCCAAGCCATGGAAATGTGGCTGCACATGACTGCACTAAAAGAAACGAAGATGACTGCACATGGCATGTCTAAAAGTCCTTTATGAGGGGGATCTCGATTATGTTCCATTTCTCCCCCTAGCCCACAAAAATTGTCTATTTATCGGCGGCTTTTCCACATGTTTATAGGGGTCGCTGTTTTCTCAGAGGATAGAATTATTTTTAATTAAAATTTTAGGTTCTGATGCTCTACACTGATCATGGTTATGTCCCGGTTGGGTTTTGAAGGAGTTTGCTACAATACGTTGCTAAAATAGGCGAGTGGAGGTAATTTCTCATCTGATGTGTTTAGTATAAATCCCAATCTGAAAAGGGTGAACACATGTTGAAGCTGGGCAGCTAAGGTTGGATGTCCTTCCTAACGTCCCGCAATGGGCTCGAATATAGGTATGTCACTTCACGAGTGGAGCTACGGCGCCCCCATATGACGTATCTGAATAATCGCAAAAATACTATTACAATGCAGCCAATGAAGAATTTGAAACCACGAAGAAAGACTTTATGTGGCATCTCTATTTGTATTTAACAGATGGGCACAAAATTACCAGAAAATATGACTAACTAACAGCATCAACAATAACAAAAACAGCAACGATAGCACAAATACTACTAATACTAATAATAATAATAGTAAAAATTACAATACTAATACTAATATTAATACTAATACTAATAATACTAAGAATAATAATAATAATTAGAAGAAGAAGAAGAAGAAGAAGAAGAAGAAGAAGAAGAAGAAGAAGAAGAAGAAGAAGAAGAAGAAGAAGAAGAAGAAGAAGAAGAAGGAGAAGGAGAAGGAGAAGGAGGAGAAGAAGAAGAAGAAGAAGAAGAAGAAGAAGAAGAAGAAGAAGAAGAGAGAAGAAGAAGAAGAAGAAGAAGAAGAAGAAGAAGAAGAAGAAGAAGAAGAAGAAGAAGAAGAAGAAGAAGAAGAAGAAGAGGAGGAGGAGGAGGAGGAGGAGCTCCAGTTCTTATGTCCTTAGCCGAAGCTCTTTAATTCGGAATTACCATTTTACGCTAATTTCAATATTAAAGTACTAATAAGAGCACAAATGTAAATACAATAAAGCTAATGTTCTAACCCAGCAATTCCCAACTCTCCACTCCATTTACCCCCTCGGCTAAATTCATTTCAGCACTTATTGCCTAGCATTCATAGTGGTCGGGTGTAGTGTTGCTTTTTCAACATTTCTATATGAATATGTGTGGCCACAATTCGCCATGTCGTCGGCTCGAGACCAGCTACGGTCTGAGGTTAAAAAGGGCGT
>JAXCGZ010011637.1:30000-35000 GCA_037179515.1 Halocaridina rubra | reverse complement strand
ACAGTGAACACCTAGCTAAGTCTGATACCACAGACATAATAAACCTTTGTATCAAATAGCACACTTAAGAGCTCCCAAGTTCGAATGCTTTAGGTAGTTCACACATAATTTCTTCGCTAGATTCTCTTAGGAATGAGTAATATCAGCCCCACTCGCTTAAGGTGGTCTCAGTTAACTCAGAGAGTTCAGTGGTTACACCATTCGACGTATGGAGGCGTCCTGTGTCTAGTTTAGAACAGCTCAGACTTCGAAAAGGACAATTAGCTCACCTCCAAAACTACAATGATATATTTTGTGATGTTATGCGATTGAATATGGAAATGATAAACTTAAACAAATAAATATGAACTTTGTTCACTAAAATGAAGGGAAGTCAGACTTAAAGTCATATTTATGAAACCTAAGGAAATGAGGTTCCAATGTACCTAGGCTGACTAATTGGATACTAAACTTTGCAGTTGAAAACTTGTGGAAAACAAGATGTAGGAGTGAAATGGAGCTGCATGGCCTCAAGAGGTGATGATAAAATAACGATCCCACATAAACATGGAAAAGACCTACTGATCAAGAAGAAGAATAGGAGGGATCTGAGCAGTGTTTTGTACGAAGAGAAAAAAGATAATTACCTAGCTTGAAATAATGGTGGTCTTGAGATTTCCAGAAACAGCAAAACTTTTTAGTAGCAGACGAAACCTTTCCAGCAAACTCAGATTCTTTTTAAAGACTTCGAATAATATACAGTTAATTTACACCATCAACATAACAGGACTAGAATCTTCAAGTGTTTTATTCCACACTTTTCTTTATTTCTCTTTAAGATAATTATATAATCATTCTAAAGTCTCTTCATGAAGACACAATACATTAAGCAAGCTTTCCATGCATCCAAATGGACCATAAGCACAGGCGCTGGAACGGGCAAGCAAATATCCTTCCTTAAGCTCAGCACTGAATTTTTTTTTTATTGTTGCAATATGACATTACTAGGTGAGCCACCTCCAACCTCTACTCACCTTTTAACCCATTTTAGTTTTTTAAAAGTTTTAAGTGTCCCTATTAGTCCCCTTTTGGGGAGTGGACACTGATGGATTGCAGCTGGGGAATTAATGCTGAATGCCCGTCTTCATACCCCGTCGTAGAATCAAACATGAGTTCGTCGCCTCCAGAGTCGGGCACTTTACCACTTCGCTACGGCGGTCCCCTTATACCTCAAAGCATCTGGTGTTCGCTGGAGACCTATTATTCATATCCTCTGGATATTCAAAGTGGAACTCTTAAAACGAAATTTTCACAATTATTTCTGCTTAAAATGCTTTTTGCATAATATGACGTCACGAAGCGAACCTATGCCATATAATTGTTCAAAAATTCGAATTAAATAAATATGTGTGAGCCTTTGAAAACGCGACTTAGGAATACTTAAATCAGAAACTCATTGTCAGACTTCCATATGTCAGTACTCGACCTCCATTAAATGACCTTCTTCAAAGTCAAGGCTGGACAAAGATTTTTATACACAGCTTCTTTTTCTTCTTCTTCCTCTTTGAAGGTCAAGAACTTGAGACACAGCTTTTGCTTGACTGAGAGCTTTTCCATCTTTCTTCTTCGTTTTCATCTTCTCAGTCTCCTTTATCTCCTTATATT
Organism: Halocaridina rubra; assembly: GCA_037179515.1. Taxonomy (NCBI): domain Eukaryota; kingdom Metazoa; phylum Arthropoda; class Malacostraca; order Decapoda; family Atyidae; genus Halocaridina; species Halocaridina rubra. Next base: position 33,356 of record JAXCGZ010011637.1, on the reverse strand, counting down.
TTCTTCTTTATATTCACCTTCATCGTTATCTTTATTTTCTCCCAAAGTACTTAAATATATATATATATATATATATATATATATATATATATATATATATATATATATATATATATATATATATATATATATATATATATATATATATATATATATATATATATATATATATATATATATATATATATATATATATATATTGATTATTATGATTTTTATTATATTAACTTCCTTAAAGCCTTCCACATGATATTCCTTCTTCTCTTCTGCCCCGTCCTCCCCCCTTGGCATCAGCACAAATATAATCACCGAAGGAAAATCATCACCAGAAGTATTATTATTCCTACAGCCAATCACAAATCAGCGGGAAAAATAACAGACCAATGAGAGGCCAGATTATTACAACAACCTGTAGAACTGCATGTGGATAATAGGAAAAGGCTTTTTATATTTACCTCTTTTCATAACCTTGCTTGAAAATCACAAACGAATTACTTTATTATATATATATATATATATATATATATATATATATATATATATATATATATATATATATATATATATATATATATAATATATAGTGTGCGTGCGTGTGTGTGTGTGTGTGTGTGTGTGTGTGTGATTACCTAATTGTGTTTACGGGAAAGAGCCCAAAGCTCGTATCTTCCCGTCTCCTCATCGCTTCCATTTTATACTTAGTGATACTTATCATACCTGTCCTTAAAACTATGGATTGAGATAGCATTAACTACCTCAAAAAGTATTTCCTTACATCCTGCAAAGAAGTTTTCTTACCAAGCTTCAAACTATGACCGCTAGTTCTACAGCCAGCCATATCAAAATATCGATCCCTATCCACTCTATCATAACCATGAAGGAATTTAAAGACTGTCCCCATATCCCCCCTCACTCTTCTAGCTTCGAGTGATGGTAAGTCTAATTCCCTCAGCCTCTCATCATAACTGAGATTGCGTATTTCTGGCACCAGTTTCGTGGCATGTCTTTGAACTTTTTCAAGCTTAGCTATGTGCTTTTTCAAGTGCGGATTCCAAAAGGGGGCTGCATATTCCAGTTTTGGCCTCACATAGGTTACATAAATATTTCTGAACATTTCCTTGTCCATGTGCCTGAAGGCTACCCTTACATTTGATAAGAATGCATATGCTGCCCTTACTATGCCATTTATATGTATTTCTGGAGACAAATCTGCCAGTATGTTTACTCCTAGATCTCTCTCATTTTCTGTCTCTTGAAGTTGTACTCCAGCCACCGAGTAGTCAAGCTTGGGCCTTCTTGCACTTGTACCCATTCTCATTACCTTACATTTTGAAGTATTGAATTTCATTAGCCACTTTTCTGACCACTCATGCAGATTATTTAGATCCTCCTGAAGTTCTCTACCATTGTTCTCGTTTTTTACTTTCTTCACAATCTTTGCATCATCTGCAAACATATTCATGAATGAATTTACAGACTCTGGTAGGTCATTTACATATACAAGGAACAAAAGTGGCCCTAAAACTGAACCCTGTGGAACTCCACTACTAACTCTTCTCCATTCAGACACTGAGTGTCTTACTCTAACCCTCTGTTCCCTTCCTTCTAAGTAAGTTTTTATCCATTCCAAAACATTTCCACCTATTCTAGCCATTGATTGCAGCTTCCTAATAAGTCTCCCATGTGGAACAGTGTCAAACGCTTTCTGGAAGTCTAGGAATATGCAATCTGCCCAGCCCTCTCTTTCCTGTAAGATTTGGTATGTATGTGAGAGTGCGTGCGTGTACAAATCTACGAAGGTCTTCGTAATGTAGTATTATTTCAAAAGATTAAGAGATTTACAATTTTACTAAATATAAATACGCACACAGGGTTTGTAAAAGAGGAAGCACCGAGTGATGAAATATGAAAAAGTTTTCGTTATTTCAACGATACCCAAATAGAAAAACACACATCACATGGAAAGAGAGACAAAAATAAAGTTAAAAAGTTTGGATATACTGAAACTTTGTGTAAGAATTTCCTACTGCCTGCATAAGCACAGTCATGCAAAAAATGTTATTCCACAAGAGCGCTCTTGCCTGTGCGGCATCACCCATTCATATGGAGTAAACCACATCTCACAACCGAGAGGCTTCGCACTCAAGGTTTAAAGAAAGGTTCCATTCCAAGACAGGCTTTACAGCCTGTCAGTGGGATCAATCCGACAACTGATCCTTTAAAAAGTATGACCTGGGAATTAAGACTGTAATCCCTTCCTGGCGTCCCACGGCCGTCTCGATCGCTGGTCCATCAATTCCAGAGTTGAGCACGCTGACAACTCAGCCACAGTTCTCCCGATTCATGTTCAAATGGATGTAAATCTTTCTAAGCAGATCTTTTTACGTTTATATGGAGTCGCTGTTTCTCATTAGCTACTTGGAGACTACTGCTGGTTACGGCTCAATATTTTACGGCCGTATACTTTTCTTGACACCCACTCACCCCATTGAAGCGACCATCTGCAATGGCACCGAGGTGGGATGGCTTCCTCCCCCGAGTGGCTGGACTCGTTCAATACTAATAAATGGAGGTTTGTTAAGCATCCTTGCAACAGTTTGATGAGAAACTAAGTATACTGTTGGTCAGTTCGCCACAACCTATAGCCGCTTGCATCTCAGCTGGACAAGTAAGTATACCATTAACTATATCCGTGAAGATATTTTCATGGGATGGGGTTTACGTAGGGTCAGAGAAAGAAAAAGAAAGAAAGAAAGAGAGAGAGAGAGAGAGAGAGAGAGAGAGAGAGAGAGAGGAGAGAGAGAGAGAGAGAGAGAGATTATTTTATTATTTTATTTTATTAATTTATTGCGCCAAGGCGTCAGACATTACATGAGTTCATACAAATAATGCTTCAAATGGATATAAAACCAAGAATTGAACATGGTTTACAGGGAGGTGTACATATTGATAAAACATTGCTGCATACTAACACACAACTCACAGAATGGCAGCACAGAGTACATTATATGCAAAAGTAAAGCTCAGAGAAACGCAGAATGCACAAACAGAATTATATAGCAACATACAGAAAATATATGTATAATTCAATATAATTAATGGCCACCAAAGTGAGGAAAACGAGCAAGAATAACATCAAGGTTGTCATCATTAAGTAAAAATGAGCAGATCTGTATTAAGTTCTGACCTCGTGGTAAAACATCTCTCACTGCAGGGCACTGAAGACAATAGTGGTCAAGAGTGTTAGCATTAGTTCGGTCGCATAATGTACAGGAGGTGTACTGTGGCATATCTAGAGTCTGGGAGACCTGCCATAAAGGCCGATACCCCATTCTGAGCCGAGCACTAACTATATT
>JAXCGZ010011637.1:0-17500 GCA_037179515.1 Halocaridina rubra | reverse complement strand
AATTTCTTGGATGAAGATAATTTGATGGAAACTGCAGAAATGCATTATATGTGCACAGAGTAACATTGTCTATAGTTTTGTCTGTATTTTGACAGGCTCTCCCTTTAATATTCAATTCCTTGTAATGCCGACATTAAAGAAAATTGTAGATATAATGTTGATTGTCATATCATATAACGTGTAAATATCCCATCATTATATCTGTTACAAATTTGTGTCATGTGGGAGTTTATGGCCCGGTCAGAGGAAAAACAGCTCTAGTGGTATGTAGAGGATGATCATATTTTATTTGTCCCACAAACATGTCCTAGGACTCACTGTTGTTCATGAATTTGTAAAACAAGAAATCCATTACTAGAGTGCATAGACATTCCCACAGTGACCAGACTGGAAAGATATTCTCTCAGAGGAAGGCTTATATCACTATTGAAAGAACATTTAAAAATCATTTTCCCCCTTTTCTGCTCATTCGATGGTATGGCTGATGTTACCCTCAGCCAGCAGTGTTATACTCAAGACTGTTATCACTGTACATTACAAGGATGTAGTCATTGTACCTGCTGCAGTGGCAAGGACTAGGAGACGGCAAATACCACTACTGTCGTTTTCTTAGCGAAGAAACGAGGCGAACTTGAACAAGAATCCTCGCCATGGAAGATCAAAATATAACACTAACCTATCAAGCAAGCAGAAGCTTTAAAAAAAGAATGAAAAGAAACACGAGAAGACCTTCTCTCTTTCCTTTCCCTCTTTTTATTTTTTTTTTACATCGGTTTCCTTTAGTGCCTTTTAACTTTTCTTATAATTTAGTCTGTTTTGAGCATCATGAAATATTTATCTACTTACTATTAATAAACTTATTTATTTCTACCTATTGCACCAGACACATCCAAGTACAAGGTTAGCAAGTGGGGTATTCCCAGATGTATGACTGGAAAACAGGTTTTATGCATACATGTACAGTGCCCCTGTGCATACTGTTGTGCGTACATGTGAGTGCCTTTGTATGCTTAATACTTATCGATAATGACCAAAATGAGCTTGCAGCAAAAGCCTTAACGTAGTGGATCCCTAACCCTTGGTCGATTTTTCCCAATCACTAAAACTTGCCATATCGTCTATTAACCTTTTAATGTTTTTAACATTTATAATTTCGTTCCTTGACGATATCCTTTATATATGTGCATGCACTTATCTGCAATTATCTCTCGGTATTTGCGTTAGAGAACTTTCTTTTTGTCACCCTGTCTCCGAAAAGGTTTTCCTGCTGTTACTTGCCTGATATTTCCATTTCTCGTTTAGCTAAATACAATTATGGACAAATCTTCCACTAAATAAACTGATTTTCCAATAATATAAAAATATTTCCTTCTTGTGTGGATGTGTTTTGAGGATACTGGAGATAGTCTCCTTATAAATATATTAAGAAATGCATCATTAATTATCATTTGAACAGTAATGCTGTTGAAGAACTGATGTTCTTTGGCTCGGCCACCTCCCTTGCAAGGGGGAATGGGACCTTTGTGTATAGACAGATAGACCATTACCATGAACTCCTGATATACACAGATGACGTCGCTCTAAGTGTGTTCACAGTTGGATATTCTGTTAAGTGGTGCTTGAACAGCATCTGGTGTGACTTGTAGACCAATGAGCTAGTTGCAGTCCCTGCCGCAGCGGTTGCTTTTGTAGATGGTGTCTAACAGAAAAGCTTTCTGACTGTTTTTGCGCCTTCCTCGATATTCCTGTAAAGGGAGCTGAAGTTTCTTTTCGCTTCTGCGGAGGCCCTTATGCTCTGTCCTGGGCTAAGTCCTTCCATCCATTGATGTTCCTGCAAGCTACTTCATGTTGTTTTAGTTTTCACTCCAGATGAATGTTCGCAGTGCAACAGGTCTCTATAGATATTCTGCTATCCTGCATTCTGAAACATGTCTTTTTTTTTATGATTGTGACACCAGGACGGGCCAAAAAGAAAAATCTATCCTCGTCAGGCCTGGTTGCGAAGAAAACATAGAGAGAACCAGAGATCGGGAGTGTATTGTGACTTGTCAGATGTGAAGGGATAATAAGACATGTGCAACGAATATCCAAGAATATTCGATGTTGATGTAGGCATAGAAAGAGAACCGTAACTGAAGGAAGACTTAACATCGAACTGTCCTGGACAGTCTTATTTAAGTCCAATTGCCCCTTCAGGTGTAGTCTAATTCAGTGGAGGCGGCGTTGTCATAGCAAGATGTATATGCTGGTGATGCCAGCGTCCTATAGGACCTCATTGTTGGTAACACAATCCGACCATTTGATGCAGAGAATATCTCTGCTATACGCCACCGTACAGTAGAGAGGACATATCCATTCATGATACGCCGATGAAAAAAATATCAAATATTTTTTCAAAATCTTCTCTTCAGCTAACTCCCTCATCTATAAACGAATAAATAAATAACTGAAGGAATCCTGCCCATTAAAAGGGAAAAAACTTTCATTCCTAATTAACCAGTTTTTATATAAATTACTATACGCTTCATATGCCTCTCTAAGTAATTTTTTTATGTACCGTTGAAAGTTTTAAAAAAGAATATAAAGTTTACATTTGAAATCTTTATCTCATTCATCATTAGGATCTTGTACAGTCATTCACTGAATATTATAAACACTGATATCTCAAATGCAAAAAAATTAAGACAAATGTTTGTTTTACCTACACGGAAGCGATAATATATTACCTTTCCATAAAAATGTATATATAACGAGTTTTAGGAATAAATGGGAGGAGCAAAACGAGAGAGAGAGAGAGATAAAATGTTATGCGTCATGGCTGAGGATGGAAAGTCCCATCGTGCTTGCAAGATTCTCGCAACTAACCCTTGCAAGGTGCAATTATCAATATAACGCGGCTGTAAAATCGTCCTCGCCCTAAAGATAAATTTGAAAAAGATGATGAAGAAGAAACACAAGACCGTGATGTCCATGAACAATGAGTTTGAGGCATAGGAATGAAATTTTGAAAACGAGAACTAAAAGCAGATATAGGATTTTGAAGTTCCTACATGACCATCATTGTCATAAGTAGGGAGTTTGGCCAATAGACCATTGTGCCGGACTCTGTCAAAAACCTCAGTGATATCAAGAGCGACGACAAAGGGTTCCCCATAGTTCCTTAGAGAAGATGACCATACATGAGTAAGATAGGACAGGAGGTCGCCATTTTCAAATACTTTAGCGACAGCATAGCTTAGGCAAAATGTTGGTAGTTTGGAGGAATAGAGCGGTCACCCTTCTTAGGAGGGATAGATACTGGTTGAGAGAATGAGGCAAAAAATTCGGCAAAGCATGGGAGTCAGTTCATCTGCGAACTCCTTAAGGAACCTTGCAGTGATATCATCAGGTCTGGATGCCTTGTTCGTCTGTAGAGAGCGCAGAACCTTATGGACTTGCATGAAAAAAAGGATAAGGGAGGGCATAGTGTTAGAGAGGGGTAAGGTATGAGAGACAGGTGGGCTGGAATCGCTTATGGAAGAGTTGGCAGAAAAATGAGAGCCAACGAGAGCGGCTTTGACAGTGGGAGGAAGCGAGGCCCTTGCTTTCTCTATTACTCACGATCTGGAGCAAATTATCAAACATCCTACTCGTGTTCCTGATCGTCATGAACATGCTGCAAACACTCTTGACCTATTTTTTACTTCTAACCTTCAAACTACTCTTATTCTGTGCTTTCCCCTCTTGGTAAATCTGACCACTCTATGATCTCTGTCTTTTCCATTTTTGCTCCCCCACCACCAATCCCTCCTACTCAGCACCGCCTTTGGCACTTTGAGCGAACCAAACATGAAAATTTGCGTAACTTTCTCTTTGACTTCCCATGGGATGATTACTGCTTTCGGTCCCGCAACCCTGATCAAGTAGCTCTAAAAGTTGCCGAGATCATGACCGCGGGAATGGAGGCATACATCCCCTCTTCTACAAAAACTTTCTCTCCCCCTAAACCTTGGTTTGACCATGCCTGCTCCATGGCTATCCAGGCTAGGAATCAGGATCACCGATCTTACCAAGCCTCTCCTTCCGATTTAACTCGTTCTGCTTTTATTATAGCTAGGAATCGCTGTAATGCTCAGATTCGAAGGTCTAAGGCTTCCTTAATACGAAGGAAAGAAGGAAAGTTGATGACCTTAACTCTTCTCCCACTGACAAATGCTTCTGGTCCTTAGCCAAAAACCTCTCCAAAAACTTCTGTAACTCAAGTTTTCCCCCTCTCATTCGTTCTGATGGTTCTATAGCTTGCTCTCCCACTGACAAAGCCACTCTCTTTGGCTCTCATATTTCTGCCAACTCTTCTATCAACGATTCCAGCGCACCTGTTCCTCAGTCTTTTCCCCTCTCTAACCTATGCCCTCCCTTATCCTTTCTTCACTCAAAGTTCATAAGGTTCTTCGCTCGCTAAAGACGAACAAGGCATCTGGTCCCGATGGTATCCCTGCAAAGTTCCTTAAGGAGTTTGCAGATGAACTGGCTCCCGTGATTTGCCGTCTTTTTCACCTCATTCTGTCAACCAGTATTTATCCTTCATCTTGGAAGCATGCTCTAGTTCAACCTGTTCCTAAGAAGGGTGACCGCTCTATTCCTTCTAACTACCGACCTATTGCTCTAACCTCCTCTATTGCTAAAGTTTTTGAAACTTTGCTCAATGCTCACTTCTTGAAATGCCTTGAATCTAACTCACTTATCTCCGATCACCAGTACGGCTTCCGCAAGGCAAGATCCACTGGTGATCTCCTGTCCTATCTTACTCATGTATGGTCATCTTCTCTGAGGAACTATGGGGAATCCTTTGTCGTCACCCTTGATATCTCTAAGGCTTTTGACAGAGTCTGGCACAAGGCTCTGTTGGCCAAACTCCCTGCCTGTGGCTTTACCCCTTCTTTCTGTTCTCTGATTTCCAGTTTTCTTATTGACCATTCTATATCTGTAGTTGTTGATGGCGTGACATCTAGCCCTTTCTCTGTTTCCAGTGGTGTCCCACAGGGCTCTGTTCTTTCACCTACTCTCTTCCTTCTCTTCATCAATGATCTTCTACAATCCCCATCTTCCTCTCTTCTTCATGCCTTTGCTGATGATTCTACCCTTCACTTTTCCTCTGCCTTTTCTTCACAACCTTCATCTGTTACTCGTAATCAATCTCGTATCACTCTTTCTTCTACTCTTAACTCCGATTTGCAGAGAGTATCTGAATGGGGCACTCAAAATGTAGTTAAATTCAATGCCTCCAAGACAGTTTTTGGCTATCTCTTTATCTTCTTCTCCTCTTGATAACCCTATTGTCTTCGAAACTAATGAAATTTACCCTCTTAACTCTCTCAATATATTAGGAATCATATAGCCTCTAACTTGTCTTGGAGGAATCACATAATCCAAATTTCTAAATCTTCATCCAAAAAAATTGGGGATTTTGTTTCGTTTTCGTCATTACTTTTCCTCATTGTAGTTACTTAAAATTTACAATGGTCTTATCCGCCCCTGCTTAGAATACTGCTCACACATCTGGGGTGCTTCTTCCTTTACTTATCTTCTTGATAGGGTTGAATCTAAGGCAGTCAGACTCATTAATGATCCTTCTCTTACTTCTAACCTGGATTCTCTCTCTCTTCGCCGTAATGCATCTTCCCTTTCGCTTTTCTATCGCTACTACTTCCATCGCTGCTCTGATGAGTTTGCGAGTTGCATCCCTCCTCCACTGCCGAGGCTGCGTAACACTCGCCAAGCAGCCTCAGCTCACAGGTACTGTGTGGAGATTTGTAGCTCGCGGATTGGTCGGTGCAGCGACTGCTTCTTCCCATCTACCTCCAGACTCTGGAACTCTCTTCCTCCTTCAGTCTTTCCTAATTCTTATGACCTTTCATCCTTCAAAAAGCAGATCTATCGTCATCTCAGAGCCTAGTCCTCCATACCTCTGGGTCCTCTGTACTTTGACTGTTTTTTTCTGTCTATCGTTTTCCTGTGTGTGACATTACCTCATCTCTGCCTTGTCCTTAACTTTTTTCTTTTCCTTCGTCTTGGTATTTTCTCGTGCCCGGGCCTTTATTGATGAGGGCAGTTTCTGCCTGTCCCGGTGTCACTCAAAAAAAAAAAAAAAAAAAACTCTCGAACCATTGGAATGGGAAAAGCTTGAGTTACAGAAGTTTTTGGAGAGGTTTTGGCTAAGGACCAGAAACATTTATCGCTGGGAGAGGAGTTAAGGTCATCAACTCTCCCTCTTAAGAAGGAGGCTTTAGACCTACGAATCTGAGCCATGCATAGATTCCAAGCTGTAACAAAAGCAGAGCGAGTTAAATCATGAGGAAAAGCTTGGCACCACCGGTGTGCCCGATCCCTGGCCTGAATAGCCATGAAACAGACAAGAACAAACCAAGGATTAGGGGGAGAAAATTTTTCATAGAAGAGAGGATGAACACCTCCATTCCAGAAGTTATGATCTCGGTAACTTTTAGGCTACCTAATCAGGACTGCGGGACCGAAAGCAGTGGTCATCCCAAAGGAAGTCGAAGAGAAACTTACGAGAGAGAGAGAGAGAGAGAGAGGAGTAACTTTGAGCCACTAGATAGAACAATAGTAATTGTGACCCCGTAAGGTATTGTTTTGACTTAGGGTAAGATTCAACTCTGTATTGTAATGTAAAATGTATTGCATTAAATTGTTACGAGTCATTGAATTAGCTTTGTTAGTGTATTCTGTAACTGTTAACTTTGACATATTTATTAGTGTATTCCGTATTTGTTTATTTAGACAACTTTGTTAATTTACTCCGTCAGTGCTCACAATGAAAGTGTTGGTTTATTTCGTAAATGTTTACTTTGACAAAATTTGTTAGTTTATTCCGTAATTGTTTACTTAGTTTGTTAGTTTATTCCTTAAATGTTTACTTTGATAAGTTGATTTATTCCATACATATTTACTTTGACAAGTTTGTTACTGTTTTCCGTACCTATTTACTTTGACATTACCAACAAATTAATAAATGATAATGGTTTTTGCGTTTGTTGTCGATGGTTTTGATATTCGTCTCCTTAGCGCATAGCTGCTTTATACAATTAAAACCCAGGGTTTATTTACATTCACACCCTTCAAATGAGGAAAATATATACCGATATAATTATTTTAATTTTGTTACAATAGTTAGGTTAATTCAATCCCAGTTAAGAACTTAATGTTAATTATTAAATTGTTTCCTAGTTGGGGTTGAACTAATCCAACCTAATCTAATACAATTCATGAGTTATTTTGTCCCCCATACTCCCCCTTAAAATAATGTCTAATGCAATCATTCTTATCGTTGAGAGCCTATCTGTATCACATGCAAACCATACTGTTAATTATTTGAAAATAAGCACCTTACCAAATCTTCAGAATTGGGTATGTGTAACTATTAAGCCCCCTGTTCTTTATTTTATTTATTTTTTATGAATGTAGCACTGCGACAGGCTAGAAAATTGCCCTCATTGGGCACGGACGCCTAGAAAACATTGAGATAAAAAGTAGAAGCTTAAGGACGAGGCAGAACTAAGAGAATGATACACAATAGGAAAATAACAGGGCAAAAGACTAGTCAAAGCAATGATGACCTAGCGATATGGCAGGATTAGCCCCAGAGATGACAGTACTGTAGACCCAATTTTTGAAGGAAGACAGGTTATGAGCATTAGGAAAGACAGTATGAGGCAAAGAGTTCCAGAGTCTGGAGGTGGAAGGGGAGATGCAGTCACTGCACCGACCAATCCACAATCTACGTATCTCCATGTACTACCTGTGAGACGATCCTGCTTGGCGAGTTACATGGCCTTGGTAGCAGGGGAGGGATGCAACTCGCCAACTGCTGGAAACGAAGCAGAATCCCCAGTTTTTTAGAAGCAGATTTAGAAATTTGAATTATGTGACTCCTCCAAGAGAATTTAGAGGTTGTCTGGATTACTAATATATTAATAGAATAAATATGGTAAATTTCACTGTAGTTAATAGCAATTTTTCATTCAAAGACCCTCCCCCATTGTTTAAAATGTTACCCTGCCCTCGGATGTCAATAATGAAATATCCCACCATACAAGGGTAAAGGCTATACTTAAAAAGAAATTGAAATTGAAAAACTGTTACCCCTTTCAGTGTACGTTTTGTATATTGTGTGTGAGCACTACAGTTCTCATAATGGTAACTGTAAAAGTTTTACAGAAAACATCAAAGCTTTAAAAAAAAGTTCAATTTGATAAGATTAGTTCATACAGTGTCTTTTCTATTTGAACTCAAACTTTAAAAAAGAAGTTTATAATGAGAGAATAGTTCGTATGGTTTGTTTTCTATATGATGTGTGAAGTTTAAAAAAGTTTAAAATAAAAACAGAATAATCCATGTGTGGTTCGTAAAATATTCATTTTCCCATGATTTTATTCAGTATTAGAGTCAGTGGTGGTATTAATTCTGTCTTCACACTTGCTATTTCACCAGACTGCCTAAAGTGAGCACGCCATTAAACATTATTTTAGTGTTATAATTGTTCCCTAATTAAGTACCGAAACTTTTAATAATGATAATGGTGCCCATCTACCAAGTCTACTCCTTTAAAAAATAATAAATGAATAATTAGAATATGAGGAGATTACAGTAATCTTCATCCATTTTCTAGTTAAAGTAGTTTGTTGAAGGAGAGCATCACTGATATTTTTGGGAGCTTATTTGGAAGTTTGCTAACAAGAATGCTTTTTGTTAGTGCATAACTGATAACGTCTAAAAAATAATAAGATAAGATTTATGTTCTGACTGGTTTTTTGTTTTATCATTGTGATAAGGAGACAGGAGAGGTTTTGCAATATTTAGTTTCCTGTCACACCGTCTAGTGAAAAGTACTACAAAATGTTATACATGAAGTGATAATTATGTATTAACACTACAAAACATTATTCGTGTGAACTGTATTCTGAGTCATTACTCTGTTATATCTGTCCCCTCTTTATTGCAAACCTGTTCATTTGCTCGTAATTGCCTATTTACAGATTATTGGAAAACAGCTGCAACTGTAGCAATACCAAGTATAGGAAGCATATAGTATGAGTTTACTAAAGCTGAGGGACAAACAAGTGGCAGCAGACAACGGTATCACAGGTAAGTTTTTATTGCATGTTTTGGCAAATGCTACTGACTGTATTGTCCAAACCTTGAAATTTTTTGCTAGAATCATACTGTAATTTTTCTCAATAACAGAAACCGGACTGCAGGAGTAATTCTCTGTTGTAGAGTATTTTGATCTGATAACTGAAGTTTTTTATTTTTATTATGGTGACTGAACAATGATATAGCAAATAATAGCCCCAATTTCCAATATCTTTGTTTTCGAAATAAATGCCATTTGAGTTAAAGAGGAAATCTTTTAATTTATTATTTCATAAGATTTTATAATGCATATGCAAACATATAGGCAGTATTACAGAACATCACTGAGTTACAGTTATCATCCATTTTATCTTCAAAGACTTAAGGACACCTTGAATATCTCTGCACATTAAAAAGGTATAGTATTCTGCTACATATTATGTAGACTGTTTTTAGGTTGTTTGGTTTTGGAGTCATCATGGGCCAAAGGACCATCATACCCAAAAATGCCACAGATCGTAGTCTGTTTGTATTTATGACTATTGGCATACCATTTGCTGTACTATGGCTTGGAGGTGTCATCTTACCTCATTACCACAGCGAAGTGAATGGCATCGTTGTGACGCACGTTGTCTTAGCCACATTCATATTCTACAATGTTTTCCACAATATGCTGTTAGTAATAAGAACTGATGCCAGTGGTCGAAAATCATTCCTACCTTCTGTTCTTAAGCCAGGTGAGGTTTGCACTTGCGTATTTTTCTTATTATATTAATAAATTTTACCACATATTATATTGCAGTTAGTGATGTTTAGCATCAACATTGATATGGTTGCCAAGTTCATAATTAGAATTAAAATTCTGATGATGATAGAATAATCAGTAAGCAGTAACAAGTCTTGGTAGGGTTGTTACTAGATTTAATCACAAACTCATAAACTAATTTTGTTTGCGTTTAGTCATTCGTTTCTTAGGTCCGTCACTCCTCCCATTTTACAGTACCCAGGTTTCCATTAATATTCAAGACAGTGTAGAGTGTCTATTAACTACCTCATTTGCATGACTTGACATTTAAAATAAAGGGAAGTAATTTATAGGTTTTATTGAGGAACTAGTTTTACTTTGGAAGGCTGCTTGTTATCTCTCCATACACTAGTAAAAAATTAGACAATCAGGTTTATTTTTTTTTTATGATTGTGACACCAGGATGGGCAAAAATATAAAAAAAAAAAACTTCCCTCATCGGGCCTGGCCACGAAGAAAAAAGTAAATAGAAATTGAGATGGAGAGTATTGTGACTTGATAGATGTGAAGGGATAATTTGAGATATGAAACGAATAGTCAAGAATATACGTTTTTTATGTAGGCATAGAAAAAGAACCGTGACTGATGGAAGACTTAACATCAAACTGTCCTGGAGAGTCCTATTTGTATTTATAATACTCATGAACAGTTACCTACTTTATGATAATATAAAAAAGTGCTTTTTTGGTTTTATTTGTTTTTTGTTATTATTATACTAACCATTAAAAAGCTACGAATTCAATCCCCATATGAATTCAATATTTTAAAGTTTTATATATACAGTACTGTATTAAGTAGTAACTTATGATTAATTGAGCAAGCATCTAATCAGTATCACAAAGACATGCCACGAAACTGGTGCCAGAAATACGCAATCTCGGTTATGATGAGAGGCTGAGGGAATTAGACTTGCCATCACTCGAAGCTAGAAGAAAAAGGGGGGATATGGTGACAGTCTTTAAATTCCTTCATGGTTATGATAGAGTGGATAGGGATCGATATTTCGATATGGCTGGCTCTAGAACTAGAGGTCATAGTTTGAAGCTTCGTAAGAAAACTTGTTTGCAGGATGTAAGGAAATACTTTTTCAGTGTAAGAGTAGTTGATAATTGGAATTCGCTAAGCGAGGAGGTAGTTAATGCTATCTCAATCCATAGTTTTAAGGACAGGTACGATAAGTATCACTAAGTCTAAAATGGAACCGATGAGGAGACGGGAAGATACGAGCTTTGGGCTCTTTCCCGTAAACACAATTAGGTAATCACATAAAATGATGGGGTTTTGAATATTCAGTTACAATACTTTACTGTATTATTATATGCTTATTATCAAAGTATACTGTATATTATTTTTAATGTAATACAAACTTGAGAGACATTATATAAATAATCAGTATTAGAAAATATATCTTGTGGAACTTCCTGCATACTTTGCTGCTTTTTGGCATTGAATTAGAGTGATATTTATTTTATGATTTGTACTTGGCTTTATATAGTGATTATTTCTAGTAAGATATATGAAAGAGAAAAATACTGTACTCTCATTATGTTTACTTAGAATTATGACACGCTTTGAAGATAAGTAGTTTTTCCGATTTCATCAGACTTCTAATACTTATGTTTTATTTATGTATATGTTTAATTTCATGAGCCTACTTATCATTTACAGGCTGGAGGTATTGTGCCATATGTCAAATAAATTACCCGCCGAGATCTTATCATTGTCATGTGTGCGATGAATGCATACTGAAGAGAGACCATCACTGCAAATTTACAGGTATATTTGTTTTTATATGATTTTGTCTTTTTTTCATAATTATTGCCTTCTTCTGTGGTCATTGTGGCAGAGCAGTAACGTTTGCAACTTAGAGTCATCAGGTCGAGGATTTGTGGACCACCAGTGTCTGAGGTTAGAAAGAGCATGCACTCAGGGTAACGATTACACCTTCCAAAACCAAACTCCTTCGCTAGAAGGCTCTGTCCTAGCCCTCCGTAGAAAAGTGAGTCTGTGACATAAAACTGATCACAAAATATATATATATATATATATATATATATATATATATATATATATATATATATATATATATATATATATATATATATATATATATATATATATATATTATATATATATATTATATATATATATATATATATATATATATATATATATATATATATATATATATATATATATATATATATATATATATATATATATATATATATATATATATATATATATATATATATATATATATATTATATATATATATATATATATATATATATATATATACTGTACTTAGTTTAATGGATGAAAGAAGAGGAACAAAGAATAAAGATGAAAACAGATACAGAGAATATAATGCAAGAATACACCGAGAATGTAACAAAGCAAAAGAAAAATGGATGAATGAGAGGTGTACTGAAATAGAAGAGATGTCAAAGGACAATCAGGGGAAAATGTACGACAAGATAAATCAAATACTATGCAGGAAAAAACGTGGAAGCCATAACAACTCCATAATGAACAAAGATGGGAAAGTGTTAATGGAAACAGAAGATGTCAGAGAGAGATGGGCGGAATATATAAAAGAATTACTGTATATGATGACAATAGAGGCGGAATCGAGCTGGAGACTGATGAACAAGGACCGGATATCATGAAAGACGAAATAAGAGCTGCAATGAGAAAGATGAAGAGTGGGAAATCAATTGGAAAGGATGGAATAGCCATAGAAATGTTGGAAGCTTTGGGAGAAAAAGGAGTAGAAATCATAACAGATATAGAAAAAGATATACAACACAGGAAGACTACCTAACGAAATGAGAGAAACACTAATGATAGCAAGCCCCAAGATATCAGGAACACTCAAATGTGAACAACACAGAACCATTAGTAAAATTAACCATATTGCAAAAATAATCCTTAGAGTCATAACAGAAAGAATAAGAAATAAAATAAGGCCAGAAATATCTGAAGAGCAGTTTGGGTTTGTGGCAAACTCAGGTACCACAAACGCTATTTTCACACTAAATTGATTGACAGAAAACGCAGTAGAAGTACAAAAGATATCTATGTCTGTTTTATAGACTACGAGAAGGCTTTCGATAAAGTAAGACACATAGAATTGCTGAACATCTTGAAAAATATTGGAATAGATGGGAAAGATCTAAGATTGATAAATAATTTATATGAAAAACAAAAGGTGGCTGTTAAAATCGGGAAAGAAACGACTGAATGGATAAAAATCAAACTAGGAGTTAGGCAAGGATGCGTAATGTCACCAGATCTGTTTAACATATATGCAGAATTAATAACGAGAGAAATTAAACATGAGGATGGAGTAACAATAGCGGAAAAAAATATAACCAACATAAGGTATGCAGATGGCATAGTTCTGATAGCTGATTCCGAGGAGAAGTTGCAGAAGATCGATGAAGAAAGCGAATTGAAAGGAATAAAGATAAACATATAGAAAACAAAGGCAATGGTATTAACAAAGAAGGAAAGAAGTCCAATAGTAAATTTAAGATTTGGTAACGAAAGGATAGGGCAAATACAACAATTCACATACCTAGGAAGTACTGTACTATAAATTGGGATGGCAAAAGTGAAAAAGAAGAAAGAAGAAGAATAGCTATAGCCAACCATAGCATGGAGAAGATAAAGAAACTAATAACAAACTCAAAAATATCAGTGGAGCTGAGGAAAAGATTTGTAAAATGCTACATATGGTCAGGATTACTGTATGGATGTGAAACTTGGACAATCAATAAACAGTCAAGGAAGAAATTAGAAGCAATGGAAATGAAAATATGGAGAAGAATGTTGATGATCTCATGGATGCAGAGAATAACAAATGAGGAGATACTAAGCAGACTGAACATCAAAAGGGAAATAATGACTAACATATTCAAAAGACAGTTAAAATTCACAGGACATATAGAAAGGAAGGAAGGCCTCGAGATCACCTGCATGACTGGAAGATTCCCGGGAAAGAGAGGAGGAGGGAGACCCAGAAAGAAATTCTTATATGGATTAAAAGAAGCAATCGGTGGAAATTGGACGGATGCTCAGATACAGAGAAGAATGGAAGATAGGGAAGCATGGCAATCCATGGTGGCCCACGTCCGAGCGGATACGGCACTGCGGTAAGGTAAGGTTTTATATATATATATATATATATATATATATATATATATATATATATATATATATATATATATATATATATATATATATATATATATATATATATATATATATATATATATATATATATATATATATATATATATATATATATATATATATATATATATATATATATATATATATATATATATATATATATATATATATATATATATATATATATATATATATATATACCTTGGCTGTCTCCCCCAATTGGAGGGTAGCCGAGATAAAAAAAGAAACAATAAGGGGATTACTTTGCTCTATGGGCAATGACGAGATAGCTAGCGACCGTTCAGATGGCGCTTCTGGAGTGGCACAGCCCGTCCTCCCGGCTCTTCCACAACTTGCGTCGCTTCATAAATGCCAACTCCCCTACTGCCCCTACCACAGCGCTACCTCTGTAAGATGCAGCCCCGTGGTAACAGCAGATGCCCATCAGAGCTGCGTCACAGTCGCTAGCCACTCATTCCTATTCCTAGCACGCTCACTTGCTTCCCTCACATCCATCCTCCTATCATTCAAGGCTCTCCTTACTCCATCCATCCACCCAAACCTAGGCCTCCCTCTAGCATTTAACCCATCAACTCTAGCATTTATCGCCTTTTTCAGCAGCCTTTCATCATCCATCCTTTCCACATGGCCAAACCATCTCAGAACATTCATATCTATTCTGGCAGCAAAATCTCTCCTCACACCCATTCTTGCTCTCACCACTTCATTCCTGGCCCTATCCAACCGAGATACACCAATCATACTCCTTAGGCATTTCATCTCAAACACATTTAGTTTCCGTCTCTCACTTACTTACATACCCCATAAGTCTGATCCATACATCACAGTTGGTACAACCACTTTCTCATACGAAACTTTCTTAACATTCATTTCCAACCCTCTATTCTTCATCACTCCTTTCAACGCACCCAACACTTTACATCCTTCATTCACTTTGTGACACACATCTGCTTCCTCTCCACCATTTGTAGCTATAACCGAGCCTAAATACTTGAACTGATCAACTTCCTCAAGTCTCTCTCCATTCAACATAACAGTCAATCCAGCACCATCCTCGTTTCTGGTACTCCTCATAACCTTACTCTTTCCCACATTCACTCGCAACTTCCTTCTCTCGCACACCATATATATATTATATATATATATATATATATATATATATATATATATATATATATATATATATATATATATATATATATATATATATATATATATATATATATATATATATATATATATATATATGTAGTTGCCGTGGCTCAGTCGGTAGCGTCTCCGACTCTGAGGCGTCAGGTTGAGGGTTCGCGCCCCGCCACGGTCTGAGGTTAGCAAAGGCATGCACTCAGCGTAAGGATTACATCTGCCAAAACAAGTCCTTCGCAAGAAGGCAACCGTCCTAGCCCTTGGTTGATAAGGGAGTCCGTGACGTAAAACCGGAACCGGATATATATATATATATATATATATATATATATATATATATATTATATATATATATATATATATATATATATATATATATATATATATTATATATATATATATATATATATATATATATATATATATATATATATATATATATATATATATAAAACCAAGCAAGCACATTACATATGTGAAAACATGAATCATTTTTTACCCCGACCAGGACTCGAACCTAGGACTTATGATTACTAAGTCAAGGCGCTACCACTACACCACAGAAGGTTTAAAAGGAATCCAACCTTATAGCTTATATCTGCTATACTTAGGAATGAACGCATTCTATCTGAATGCCACTATGTTCATATTACAGATTCCCCAACCTCACTCGTGGCTTCATTTTAGCATTTAATTCAATTCCCAATCTCATTTGGGTCTTACAATAACCAAGCAAGCACATTACATATGTGAAAACATGAATCATTTTTTACCCCGACTGGGACTCGAACCTAGGACTTATGATTACTAAGTCAAGGCGCTACCACTACACCACAGAAGGTTTAAAACGAATCCAACCTTATAGCTTATATCTGCTATACTTAGGAATGAACGCATTCTATCTGAATGCCACTATGTTCATATTACAGATTCCCCAACCTCACTCGTGGCTTCATTTTAGCATTTAATTCAATTCCCAATCTCATTCGGGTCTTACAATAACCAAGCAAGCATATTACATATGTGAAAACATGAATCATTTTTTACCCCGACCGGGACTCGAACCTAGGACTTATGATTACTAAGTCAAGGCGCTACCATTACACCACAGAAAGTTTAAAAGGAATCCAACCTTATAGCTTATATCTGCTATACTTAGGAATGAACGCATTCTATCTGAATGCCACTATGTTCATATTACAGATTCCCCAACCTCAGTCGTGGCTTCATTTTAGCATTTAATTCAATTCCCAATCTCACGAGTGAGGTTGGGGAATCTGTAATATGAACATAGTGGCATTCAGATAGAATGCGATCATTCCTAAGTATAGCAGATATAAGCTATAAGGTTGGATTCCTTTTAAACCTTCTGTGGTGTAGTGGTGGCGCCTTGTCTTAGTAATCATAAGTCCAAGGTTCGAGTCCCGGTCGGGGTATAAAAAAAATTATTCATGTTTTCACATATGTAATGTGCTTGCTTGGTTTTTGTAAGACCCGAATGAGATTGGGAATTGAATTAAATGCTAAAATGAAGCCACGAGTGAGGTTGGGGAATCTGTAATATGAACATAGTGGCATTCAGATAGAATACGTTCATTCCTAAGTATAGCAGATATAAGCTATAAGGTTGGATTCCTTTTAAACCTTCTGTGGTGTAGTGGTAGCGCCTTGACTTAGTAATCATAAGTCCTAGGTTCGAGTCCCGGTCGGGGTAAAAAATGATTCATGTTTTCACCTATGTAATGTGCTTGCTTGGTTATTGTAAGACCCGAATGAGATTGGGAATTGAATTAAATGCTAAAATGAAGCCACAAGTGAGGTTGGGGAATCTGTAATATGAACATATTGGCATTCAGATAGAATGCGTTCAAACCCAAGTATAGCAGATATAAGCTATAAGGTTGGATTCCTTTTAAACCTTCTGTGGTGTAGTGGTAGCGCCTTGACTTAGTAATCATAAGTCCTAGGTTCGAGTCCCGGTCGGGGTAAAAAATGATTCATATATATATATATATATATATATATATATATATATATATATATATATATATATATATATATATATATATATATATATATATATATATATATATATATATATATATATATATATTATATATATATATATATATATATATATATATATATATATATATATATATATATATATATATATATATATATATATATATATAT